>BLBF01000039.1:284669-320949 GCA_015471245.1 Laticauda colubrina
AAAGAAAGAAAGAAAGAAAGAAAGAAAGAAAGAAAGAAAGAAAGATCTTTTGAAACATTAAAGAGGGGTATGTGTGCCTTTGGAAAGGAGACTGTCCATTTGCCCAAATATCTTCTGGAACAACACTTAGAAACACACTGAGCAGAAAACATCTTTTAAAAAGTTTACAGGAATGTGCATTAAATATGAGTTGAGAACGCATATATACACTGTACTTTAGGATTTATAGAATATTTTTTTCTTAAGGTATGTTTGTATAATTAGACTATTTCTAAACAAAGATCAAATTTATCAATGTATATATTTTGATTTTCAAACGTTGTGGTACCATCTTCTCCTAAAAGAATAAATGAATTAATATAATTACAGTATTTCATTAGGCAAGAAATATACCATATTTACTAATTATATTTTCATCAATGTATTCCAAAGGTTCTTCCATTTTGCTGTGATGAAACTACATATTGATAGTTTGCATAAATTAAATGAGAAGCAAAGTTTGAAGCAAGTTCTAGCACCACTCCTACTCATTCTATGCACAACTGATGACTTATTCAAGAAATTAAGACCCATAGCTAACTTATTGGAAGTCAGCTGGTGAACATAGCTCATTTCAGTCATGTCATAACCTACAACAAAGAAACATCACTATGACATCTGGATTGACAGAGTACCATGGGTTGTCAAAAATCAGCAAATTAAAGTCAGGAGATGTAAAATGGACATATACATCTTGGTATCTGGTAAATGATTTTAAACCAGGGAACCCCAAACTTTTCAGCTCAGCAGCTCCTTCATGAAGTTTCAGCTTGTTCATCACTCCCCAATCCTTTATTGTAGTATATGAAAATAATGTAATAAATATTTATTTATATCTCACCATTATTATTTCTTTGAATAAAAAAATTCCCAGCTCAAATTCATTCTTATTCTTCTGTGACATTGCTCCATGTATAGTATGCCTTCCATTCTCCAAAAGCAGCTTTAAATTTATTAAAATGTTGACAAGCAATTAACTTTCATCCAACATTTTTGGAATATACCAGACTGTGCAAGATAAGCATTTCTCATTAGAGTTTTGAAACCTTGGGGGGGAGGAAGAATTTGTATGTTTGTTTGTTTGTAATGGAGGTAGTAAAACTTCTGATAAATGGAAAAGGTTCAGGAAAAGGTGGTCAACAAAATAATTAAGAAGATAATATAAAACCTTTGCCCACTTTTAAATTTGATAGTAGTATTTGTATCTTTTTATATATTATTAATTTAACATTTTTATTTATTTTAATTCTGCCATGTGGCCTCTATAGCAAACTCTCAGCTTACAACAAAACACAGGTGTATTAAATGTAATTAAATACAAGTCTGCATAAAACCACAATAAAGCAACAGAACTAAAACCACATATTAAATAAAACCATATTAAAACATTAGGCAGGAGTGGGATCCGACAGGGTTAACTACCAGTTCGGTCATTTACGAGGTTCGGTGATTTATGATGTTCTTCCCTGCACCTGCAAATCGTCACCAGTATGCTGTGTGCAGAGAAGCAGCCTTTCAAAAAGCCCTTTTTCCTTGCTTTTTTAACTGCAGCTGTGCCTCGTTCGGCAGCTGAAGTTGAAAAAATCAGGAAATAAAGGCCAGGTAAGAGCCCGGGTGGGCAAAAACATCAGCAGACATAGAACCGGTTCTATGTCTGCTGCTCTTCAGAGCTACCGGTTCTGCAGAGATGGACAAAACCAGTAGAAACCCACCCCTGACATTAGGTAACTGCAACAGCTAAACAGCAGCTATAGCTTGTAGAAAGTTAGCATCCATCCCTCTCCTACAAGAATGAAATATTCTAGGAAATATTAAAAATGCAGAATATTATACCTCCCTAGATGAGGAAAGGAGAAACATGCTCTTGGAAAGCAGCCCCACCTTTGTTAATAGCCCCAGAAAGACTGGGCCATCCTATCTATAAGACAGATCTTCAGCTTCAAAGGGATAGGATTAGCCCTCACTCAAGATCCAAACCAGGACAAAGGCATTAAGCCATAATAGAAATTGCCCAACACCCTTTCAGAACACAACCCTCTTCAATTCATCATCACCCAGCAAGATTCAACCAAGCTGAGAACCTATAAGGTTAGCTGGACCTCCACATAGCCCCCTGGGAATCTAACAACTAATAGGATGCATTTCTTGCAAGGCCCAAGAGAGGGTTCTGCTTCACCATTAAACCACCCTTCCAAGCAGCCTCCATGTTTCCAGTGTCTTTCTTCCCACTTGGAACTAAATCCAGATGGATATTTCTTCCAACAAGCAGCTGTAATCAGGTTTTAGTATCAAAAGGCTTCTGAAACTAAAATGTTTTTTTAATGGAGTATTGCATTGACAAGCATATTTAGAAAGGAAACTCCAGAATAAATCCTTTTAAATCCTTTTATGTAATATACAGGGGGAAAAGAATTTTTTAGTTTACAAAGAATTAACCCTAACCTCAACAGTTATAATACAAAAAGTACAAAACAAAAATAAGCACAAAATATTATTCAATATTTAATAAATATTGAGAGGTTACATGTTAATGATTAAGATAAATATATATTTATACAAAGCCACCTTATTTATACAATCAAAACTGTATAAACAAGCATGGTATCATTCTGGATCAGTTTTTGGGGTGCATGGTTAGTTTTCTTCTGTCCTGCAGGGCTTATTCCAGTTGATGTTCATCGGGGGATGGGGGAATCCCTGTTTTGCAAGATGCCACATTTTAGGTACTTTTCCCATTGTTTATATATATATATATATATATATATATATATATATATATATATATATATTTGTTTTCTTAGGTTTTCGCGGGTACTTACATGTGTGCTGTTTAGCTTCCTTCGGGTATTATCCCACGTCATTGTAGTTCTGTTAAAGTTGTAGCAACGTTTCAGCAGAATCTCATCTGCCATCTTCAGGCTTCTGTATGGATATGGGTCTTACAGCTCCTGGTTTTAAATTTGAGGCTGGTCCATTCTGATTGGTTGGGAGCCTGGACCTGTTTCATTGGACTTGGAGTTTGATTGATTGGTGTTCCTGGTTTCTTCTGTCTGTTTTGTGGCTTTGATTGGCTGGCAACACTCTGTTCTTGTGTTGGAGGCTTTTAGTGCAGCTTGGCTCCGTGTGAAGGGACGGCTGCTATTCATTAGCAAGCTGGGTTTCACCTGGGTGCCTGGTGGGGAGGTTAGGTTGGAGCTATCAGAGGGAGTCTGTTTTTGCCCAGGTGTTTGCCTGGCTTGTGGCATGGAGATCTTTCTATTTGAGAGTGCAGGCTTCCAAATGATTGACAGTCTGGTGGAATATATTCACTAGGTAAGATTATCCAATGATACAGGGTATGATACCATTGTTGGAGAAGGCTCTTGAGAGTCCCTTGGATTTCAAGATCATATCAGTCAATCCTAAAGAAAATCAACCCTGACTCTCAATCTCAAATACTTAGACCACCTAATGAGAAAAGATGTCTCATTGGAAAAGACTCTGATGTTGGGAAAGATTGAAGGCAAAAGGAGATGATGAGATGGTTAGATAGTGTCATTGATGCAGTGAGAATGAGTTTGGGCAGACTCAGGAAGACAATGGAAGATGGGGGGATGGTGTGCTATGGTCCATGGGGTCACAAAGAGTTGGACATGACTTATCGACTGAATCACAAAAAGATACTATTAGCATGCTAATAGCACGTAGCTTTACATCTCCACTCTAGGCCAAATAAATGATGCCATGGAAGTCTTGTCTTGATGTCTGGATGCTGTGGGAGGTTGTATAAGAAATGCCTGACTTCAGTTCAATCTATGCAGCACTGAGTACTTTTGGATGTGGGGGCCCAGTTTCTGGGTACATACCATCTTTTGTATTGGATGGGATTGCAGTGGTTGCCTCTTTGCATTTTGGGTTCAATTCAAAGTGCTGGTGATACTAAAATCCTTCATGGCATGGGACCAGACCATTTGAGGGATTACCTCTCTTCAGTCAAATCTACCTATCCCATCAGATCCAGCAGGAAAAGCATGCTCTGGATCCTGACAGCTAGAGGGTCTTGTCTGATGAGGTCCTGGAAGATAGCCTTTGGAACAATATCTCCCAAGACATCAGATTAGCTCCAACCCTGCTGGCTTTCTAAAAGGTCCAGAAAACATAGTTTTACCATCAGGCAAGGGACATAGCAGTGTAGTTTAGCTGGAGCAAACAAAAAAATTCTTAAGGTAACCCAAAAGTTAATCAACTTCTGCTACAGGATTTAGAAGCAAATCTCTTGAAATAATTAGCAACCACCTTCAACATCAGAATCCATGAAGCTCAGGGATGGGATTCAATTTTTTAACAACCAGTTCTGTGGGCGTGGCTTATCTGGTGGGTGTGGCTTGGTGGTCATGTGACTGGGTGGACACGGGTTGGTAGTCATGTTATTGGCTGGGTATGGCCAACTCAACATCACTCACATTGAGGCACGCACCTCCTTGCCTGGCCTCTCATGACTGTGGGGATGCAGCAAGAGTCATGTGAAAAATGGTCATAAGTCACTTTTTTCAATGCCATTGTAACTTTGAATGGTCACTCCACACAAGCAAACCACCAGCAAAGGTGGGGGGGGGGAACTCCAGAGAAGTTTCAGAGACAGAAAGTCTAGTCCTGCCAAGAATATAATAAGGGTTAACGGAGAGACAGTTTCTGTAAGAAACACCAGAATGTTTCCTTCCTGCCTTCCTTCCAGGATTAGTCCAGTAATTTCTTCTAACAACCAGTTCTCCAAACTGCTTAGAATATTCACAACCGCTTCTAGCAAATAGGTGTGAACTGGTACAATCCCACTGATGAAGCTGATTTGCATATCTAAAAGCAATATAATTTGATTGTAAATGTTGGTCGAGAACTTTTATATTATTTCCAAGAGCAGGAATTATCTTCCAGGTCATTAGTCCATTTAGTTGGGCATGACTAATCCCCAATTCTCACAAATTTTTGTAGGAGTATTTATTCTTGTCTCCTGTTGGTTTCCTAGAGATTTCTGACTCATAGTTCAGCACCTTCTCTCTTCTCCAATTCCTGTCTTCTCATGCCCAGGCAGGTCTCTGCACAGTTCCCTGAAGATTTGCTTGGCTTTGAGTTGCATCCTCCTAAACTTTAATCCCAGAGATCCGCTTCCCTCCTACCACATACAGTTCTTCCTAATGACCTTTATATTTCTCATGGAAAATAGCTCATCAAATCCTTGCAGCTATTTCCAGTCTTCCCCCTTGGTTAAATTTTTCAGCAATCTCTCTACTTTCAGGTGTTCTTTTCTGGTCCTCCTCCCAGGTTATCTGCTTGCTTTCAGATCTTTAACTATTTCTTTCCTTTCCCCCAAGACCAGAGCAGAAAACAACAGGCTTGGAGGAGACCATAAAAGTTTATTCATAAAAGTATATTTCATATTCATACCCCAAGCTTTGGAATTGTAGTCAAAGTGTACTCTCCTGCTCTTTCACTTTATGTTGGGATATATCTATCAACAATTTGGTTGAAAGAGGAGAAGAAAATATTGTGCCTTGGCTATGTGCAAGATCTGGGTCCTTAAACTAATCTCATGTGTATAGACATCTAAAATGTAAATATCAATGAAAACAATAAAATCCCAATAGAGTTTTAGGATTACAGGCTCCAGGTATAGAATTAAGATCATGCAAAGTGTTAATACCTTTTGATAATGATTCGGAAAGACCAACACTTGGGATATTGCATCAAGTTTTGGTCGCCAAAATATAAAAAAGATTTGAGACTCTAGAAAGAATGCAGAGAAGAGGAACAAGGATGATTCCCTAATCATCCTTGTTCCTCTTCTCTGCATTCTTTCCTGGAAGCGGAAAGATATGAAGAACAGTTGCAGGAATTGAGTATGGCTAGTTCAATGAAAAGAAGGACTAGGAATGACATGATAGTTCCAATATCTGAGGAACTGCCACAGAGAAGAGAAGGTCAACCTATTTTGCAAAGCACCTGAAGGTAGAACAACGAACAATGGAAGGAAGCTAATAAAAGAGAGAACCAACCTAGAACTAATTTCCTGACAGTTAGAACAGTTAATCAGTGGAATGACTTGACTCCAGAAGTTGTGGATGCTACAACACTGGAGGTTTTTAAAGAAGAGATTGGGCAACCAGTTGTCTGAAATGGTATAGGATTTCCTGCTTGTTCCAGGGTTAGGACGAGAGTCCAAAGTCCCTTCTAACTTATTCTGAGGCATGCGTCAGTTTTGGCTGAAGACTGATAAAGCCTAGGAAATAATATATTAAATCTATGTTATGTACGATGCTAATTAAAACAGATCTGAAAGTCCAAATAAAAAAGCACTTCAAATATGGGAAGTTCCCATATTTCTGTGGGAAGAAATATCCATCTGGTTCAGTTCCAAGTCAGGAGGAAGGCACAAGAGACAAAATGGAGGTTGCAGGCTGATTGAAAAGAGATCCATTTGTTGATGAACAGAACCACATGTTTGTGGTTCTGGTGAATCTGACCAAAAGGAGTTGAGAGTGAGGGGTTTTTATAGCATATTTAGGCTTTGCACTTGAACTTCCTGTTCCTGTGCAAGAACATGGCTGTTGTCAGATTCCCGTGGGGTCATATAGCTGGCTCTTTAGGCAAAGTATAAATCCTAGGTGTTTGTCTGTACTAAGTTTGGTTGAAGTTTGGACTGCTCTGGCCTGCTTCTAATCCTACCATTCTTCCTTTGTTTCAAAATATCCTGTCTTGAAGGGATAACTATATCTGCATTTCTCAAAGCTGGCCTCAGTATCTGCTGGGGGCAGGGAGATTGAGCCTGCTTTCTGTCTTTTAAGAGCATGTTTCTCCATTTCTGCATTAGGGAAATATAATATCTTGCCTTCTTAATATTTCCCAAAATATTTCATTCTTCTGGGAGGTGGGTGCTGACTTTCCATACCAGGGCTGTCAAACTCCCTGCCCCCGGGCTGGATGTGTCACGCATTGGCCATGCCCACACCTGGTTTAGTGAAGGGGAAAAAATACATCACGTGTATGCAGGCTGATACATCACGTGACATCGTGAGTTTGACGCCTCTGTTCTACACTATAAAAAGTAGTGTCGAGATGCACATGACATATAAGAAATGAAAGCAGGCAAAAAGGAAGCTGGAAAAATTATTTATGCATAGTGTAAAACCATATGACTTATTGATTTTAGTTTGTGGCTTTAATCCAGCTATTGTGATTTGTGAAGAAAGACTTTTTATTTTTTAAAATGCACAAACCCAGTAATTATGGGGTTTTTTTTTCAAGAAGCCACAATGAGCTAAACAAAGTTAAAATGTATTGTATGGCAAAATAGTCAATTTTTTTATATCACAATGTGAATAGGAAGAATCCAGAATGTGGATAGAACTCAGAATGTGGTTTTCTGGGGTGGAAATAATTGTGCAGTTCTATTTTTGCATAAAAGTAATTTGTTATGTTCCAGAAAAGGTGTGAAAAATTAAAGTAAAGGTTGGCAATAACTTGTAAACATAAATATCAAACTGCACTTTGCTCTTTTGTTTACTTGTTTACTTCAAGGAACACACCACATAGAAGCCTTGTGTAAGTTCTGTTTATACTGTTGTACACTATGGGAAGGTTTTCCTTCTTGCAAGAAAAAAGTTTCAGGAGGCTGCTGAACTGCCTATTTGCTTTTAATCCCCACTGAAAACACATCCATGGGCCTTCTAGGAATACCGGAAGTGCCCATTTTCAGCCTCTGGAGGGCCTCTGGAGCCCAGGTAAGGCAATTTTCACACACCTCCCAGAGGCTCGAGGAAAGCCTCTGCAGCCTCAGGAGGCCGAAAAACGGACCTTCTGGAAATACTGGAAATGCCCATTTTCAGCCTCTGGAGCCCCGTTGTCCTCCCAGAGGCTTGTGGGAAGCTCTGCAGCCTCAGGAGGCCCAAATATGGGCCCTCCAGAAATACTGGAAGTGCCGAAATGAGCCCATTTTTTGGCCTCCTGAGGCTGCAGAGCTTCCCTCAAGTCTCCGGGAGAACAAAAACAGGGCTCCAGAGGCTTTCCAGAGGCTGAAAATGGGCATTTCCATTATTTCCAGAAGGTGCACTTTTCGGCCTCCAGAGGCTGCAGAGCTTCCCTCGAGCCTCCAGGAGGGCGAAAATGGCCTCAAACGGGCTGAAAATCAACTGGGAGGTGAGCGCATTCACAGTATAAGGCTGTGGGGCAGGGGTGTTGAGCATGCATGTGCAGGGGGGGGGTGTATTGCACTGTGGGTGCTGGCACACGTGCACGCACTTTTGAACGTGCATGTGCACGCACACAACAAAAAGGGTTGCTATCACTATGCTAGCCTAATAAATTAATTAATTTGGGTAATTGTTCTTAATCTGTTGGGATAGCAAACAGACCTATACAGTAGCTGTTCTTAAAATATTTCAGAGTTGGGAGATTGTATTTATTTATTAAATTTATATACCCATCTCATTATCCAAAGCAACTCTGGGAAGTTAGATTGATATCAGCCTCACAGAATAAATCAAATTGGACTCACAACCAGATGAGTTAATTCTACTTTATTTTAATGCTATACTGACAGAATCTTGTGAGTCTGAAAGTACAATTCTCTCTTCCTCACATCTCCTTTATCACTGGAGTGTCTGAATTTGTTGCCCTTCCTTCTATCCAGCTGAGATTTTGCTGTCTTTTTTCTCATCTTGACAGCTTTGTCCAGTCTCAAAATGTCTTTTTCACACTCCATAATATAAGTACCTTCTCACTACTATATAGTTCAGTCTGAATTCCAACTGAAAAAGATCTTCTGGGGCTTTTTGAAGCTGAGCACCAATCACCATTTTCACAACCTTCCCAAAAAAGGGAATTGTTGAACATTGGACAAAAGTTGTTTAAGAAAATTAGGTTCAAAAATGGCTTCTTAAAGTAAAAAACTGCCTCCTTCAAGGCAGAGATAAGCAGACACTTCTGCAGCGGGCATTAAACAACACTTGGATCTAAGCATATCCCAGGAAGCTTTGATAATCCAAGAGGAACATGGGTCCAAAGCACAGGTGACAGAGCTCACAGCTGCAAGGACCCTGTCCCCTTCCTCAGGACCGACTGGCTGAAACATGAACTGAACATGTTCCATTCAAGTTCATAGGACCTGCCCAGCTGGAATTCAAGATATTTTGGATGTGTGGTTTTTATCTGACAGATACCTGCAATAATATTCACAAGGATTTCCATGAACCCTTCTTACCAAAGAGGGATCTGTTTATCAAGAACAGGTCGGCCAGCTGACTATGTTATAAGTTGCCTGGAATGATATACACTATATGAGATGGGTGGGCTATACATTTATTAAATAAACAAATATATGTGGACACAATAAGAGTGGAGAAGTTTGTTCTCTTCATCACTTTTATTTTCACAAGGTACATCCTAATGAAGATGTCAGCCATGTTCAATTGGATTCATTCTTTTTCCAGCAGTGCACTAGGAATCTCATAGTTTCATCTCCGAAAGTTTTTCCATAAAAGAGTGGACATTACAGGATTCACAAACTGAAAGTGCCCGCACAGATATGATTCAATGTAAGACCCACATTGCATTCTAATTTCAAACTATGTAGCAGAGCTTCAGGAACAATCCCAACTTCCTTCTGAAAACTCATAGGGTCCAATATCAAGCACCTGGGGCAGGCTGATAGACTAGCCCTTATTTTTCCTATTATTTGCAAATATGGCTTTCATTTGATTCTCTAACTTTTCTCAAACTGTATGAACACAGTTTGAATACAGTTTTATGTGCATCAAAACCATGTTGTTTTTAATTAAAATGTTTAAGGTTAATTGTATTTAAGGTTGTAGTAAATAGCAGAGTGTAGATTGCCATCTGCTGGCTAAAAACAACAGTCAGTTCTTTTTACACCTAAGTATGCTGTGTTTGATCAGTAAATGGAAGTGTTTTTTTCTTTTAAGAACAGCAATAATCTCAAATATTTTAAATCAAAGCAGAACAGAAAAATGAAATATAGTTTCAGATATGTAAAATATTATTTTTCAGAGCTAATATATTGCTTACACATATACATACCATTGTTAAAAACTTGTTTTACACTCTAAACATAAATGCTCAATAAGCATTTGTTGAAAACAAATTGAACAAACATGTTGATACAAACATTGCCTTTAAAAGTACCTTTTCTATACTATTGAGCCCTTTAATATTTGATGAAAGACAAAATTTTCACAGAATGGGGTTTAAGTCGTATTTAGAAGAGGGGATACAGCTACAATTAAATTTTCACCCAATTATATCATTGCCAACTAAGGAAACCAGAGTTATCATTTATATGAAAATGAGTCTTTGGGGACTGACCTCATTCTCTGAAGGTGAACTTTGTTTTATGAAACAAAGATTCCATAATTCTGGACTGTATTTTTAGAGACATTTTTGCTCCTGACTTTGCCCACAAATACTATTAATAGCTAATTAATACTGTTAATCATCGATTAACAGCAACACAGAATCCTATAAAAATAGGAAGTCACATGAGTCTTGTGATTTCAACAATTCATCCTTTTTTGGGCCTGTAATAATTTCAGCATCTGTCTGAAGGACCAAGAGCACCAATTCTAGAGCTCTGCGCCAAGCTTCTAACTTAGCAGTAATATTGTCACACACTTTCAAAGCCTTTCCACCTATAGCAGAATGTTCAATGCTTACTCCTATCTTTCCCTTACTAAATTCCTCCAAGATGTAGGCAGATGGTGAAGCATGCATGGCTGCACTTCTGAGATGCTGCTGTATGACAGTGTGGGTTTCAAACTCTGATGTACATTTTGCTGCATTACCCATGACAGCAAAAAGGTACTGGTGCCAACCACTTGCCAAAACCCTAAGCACTAAAGATTTATATTGTTCTAAAGAGTTTGCGGACCAGGAAGAGGCAATATGAAAGTGGCCTGTAGAGTTTGGGATTGCTTCTTCTAGTTTTTCAAGAAAACTGAGGCATAGAAGCTCAACTGCACCACCTCCTGGAAAAACAGCTTGATCAAGAAGTGCATGATGTAGACGATACACACAGGTCCAAAACTGATCTTCCATGGCTTGCATCTTTGACATAAAAGGGCAACAGAGCACAACAGTTACCAATCGAAGTCCTTCTGCTGTTAAAGCAAGTGGGATTTGGCCACTGACCTCCACCAAGTTTAATTCCAGAGTCCCATAAAGATTGACACATATGCCTTTGACAATACAATCCTCATTCACTTGATTGATGTAAGTCACTATCTCAGCTCTCATATCACTAAAAGCTCTCAACACATTATGGTCCACATGATTAATTATCACTATTTTATGTAAGAGACATTTTTCTTCTAGAATTTCACATGTGGCACCTTGTACCAAAATTAAATTAATATTAGACTGAATCAGAATGTCCATTATATAATCAACCCATAAGCTCGAGCTTTCCTTTGAATGAGGCACATTTTCTGAAAATATGCTCATATTCTCTAATCTATTAAACCCTAAATGGTGATAATTTTCAGTTAAGTCACCATCTACAAGAATAACACGAATAGGCATATCCTGAAATTGCTTCACAGCAGCAGCTTTTGCTGGACATACAAGCGTAATATAGCCAGGGTGAACACATGAATGACTTTCGGATATTCCTGATAAACAGCATGTCACAATTTCTGAAATATTAAATTGGAAAGGACAGGTTTCAGTTTTTTGATTGGCACCTGGAAGCTGCCATCTGAGAATGTCCTGTATCATTTTTGGGGCAGATTCATTTCCATGGCTAAGAGATAATGCAAGTTGTCCCAAATAACTAAGCTTGTCAAAAGGTTTCGAACATTCATCCAGATGTATTGTTTGTTGTGGTGATTCACATGTATTTGCATTGCTAAAATATCTACTATGGATTAATTTTGATCTTCTGTTATAAGTCAAGGCATCCAAATGACAATTATGCAAATCAGAGGGTTTTTTAATCATTGTCTTGCAAACACTGAAAACAAAATTGCTGTTCATTGACTTCGATAGTAAACATTTCATACTGTTGATGACGGGTGTGTCTGGACTGATATAATTTGTTTGCTGGATCACAGGATCTTCTGATTTTTCTTCTGATAGTTCATTTTTAAGCAGATTTAAAATACTAGTACCAGAAACTGTTTTATTAATGACTGTAAACTGTTTTCCAGAGGGGCTAGAGCTACTATTGATAAGGCTCATGCCTTCATATTCTATAGGAATATCATTTAGCTTTTGCTGTATGCTGTGTAATGATAATGCAATACACTGCACTTGTTCAATACAAGAATCCAAACTTTCAGACATTATAGCTACTATGAGTGAAACTGGAACATCGTGTTGAAGGCATTCAAGTACAGCATTGCTCCATGCGCCAACAAGAAAGAGCAGAGTGGCCACCCCTGTTTTATAATCTTTGTTCTGTGCCTGGATGGCTTCATTCAGAAGCTGCCCCACAGCACTGCTTAAATCCATGTTCTCAAGAAGTCTCAGTGGAGAGCAAATCAACACACCACCAGGAATACTTCCATCAACTATAAATTTAGACGATTTCATGGGTCCTAAAAGTGTCCGTCCAGCGGAAGCCAAAGCTGAAAGATGTTGCAGACCAATATGTCTCTTTCTGTTCACATTTCTGAAAGCCATGTTCCTAGGACAGCTGTAAATGAAACACATATTTGTTGCTTGTGCCTTATCTGTTTTGGCTTTTATGTTACGTTTTGGACACTATTGACATATCTCTCTGAGAAAGAGCTGCACTCAGTTTAGATAGAAATTAAATTCTATATCCCACATAAATTTGCTAGTTGATGTGGCTAAACATTCGATGAATAAAAACCTAGAATTAGCATTAAAGAATGAATCAAGTTTATTGAAATTCGTAAAAATTTATTTGGAAAATTAGATTATTGGTGGAGTAATAGGAACCAAATAAAGACCAGATTATAAGAAAAAGAGAGAAGCACTATCTCCAGAATACTCCACTAAAAAAAAAAAACCCCAATTGAAATGTGCGTAGTGTTACAATTTAGGCAAATGGAGAAAAAAACTGCTGTGATTTCTAGATTTGCTTTGACTAGGCATGCAGGCAGATTCTTTGTACTAAAATCAAGAATCCACAATCTCTTTTTCTCCCATTCTTCTGGTAGATGAACGAAGTAAATTTATAGAGCCTTCCAAAAAGTAGAATTATGCCATGGTCATATCTACTGCATTTGCTAATAAATGATTTGGACATATCTTTAAACTAATCAACTTCTTTATTAGTTTGAAAGGTTCTTAGATGTATGCATGAATACAGAAGGAAGAAAAGAAAAAAATTTATAGTGCGAAACTGGTTATTTCTTCTAGAATTTTTTCTCAGCAACTTTCTTTGCTCATTATCTATATTTGCTGAGCTACTTGTATCAGTCTTTTCCCTAAACAATTTTTTAAAAACAGAATCATAAATGCAATTGTTTATGGAACCACTGTTGTCTTAATAAAAGTAATGAAATTGCATTGGTGTCTTTTAGAACCGACAAAACTTATCACAGAATATACAATAAATAAAATTCAGACTGTGTTCCCACAACATTCCACCATGTTGAAATGCAGTGTTAGTTTGTGGCTCAGTCTGTTGTACAAATCCTCTGTGGTGACTGTATGATTCGAAGTGTTGGGTAAATAATTTTATTAATTCAGTGGACTAGCATTTTATGCATCATACAAGAACATAAACTTTATATTGTAGAGAGCTGAATAAATGGAGTAATTCACATAATAAAGCAGCTGTACATGAGTAGAGTCAGTTGTTGCAATCATGCAGAAGTGTCTAGATTGGAAGGGTTTATATCAGCGTTGCACAACAGTAAAACCTTCTCATCATCACTTGGGCTCATCCACATCATTTGAATTTCTACCCCTCCTCTTCAATCCTTTAGAAAACATTACCTAATTGTCTTCATTCCAGCAGGCCATGAATGGAAAAAACATCCTGAGGTGAGTAGTGCTTACTGTCCTTTCCCCCAGCTGACCAACATCCCCCATTGTGTCTATCTCCTACCTGCCAATAGTCCTGCAGTAAAAAGACTCATCTCCACACAAAAGAGAACAAATTGATAACACACGAGTCATGGTTTGTAAATGTGTTTTATTTGTATTTCAGATCTTATGCTGGCAGAATAAAATCTAATGGTCATTATGGTAGGGAGTTTTCAAAAGTTAGGACTGATTGTAAAGTATGTAAAGGACCACACTGAAATATTTCAAAGGCTTTTGGCTGTCATTCCTCAGCTGCATTTCAAATTTGAATTCTGATATGTCAGCATGGTGGTAATTTTGTAACTAAGTGCTTTTCCCAATAGATGGAACCTTGGCTGCATGCCAAGGGATGTTCTAAATTAGAAACCAGAGGCTATACTCTCTAGAACAGTGTATTTCAACAGCTGTAATTTTAAAATGTGTTGACTTCAATTCCCAGAACTCCCTAGCCAGGCAAGACTTCCTACCAAGGGAAATGATATCACTAAAGGCCCTGTCACATTGGTCGACGGATGCAAAATGTTTGTAAAAAGGACACAGCGGACGAGAAAATGCTCCATCTGTTGTTATCCGCTCTCAAAAGTGCCCCAAATTTGCATAAGCAGAGCGGACAACGGACGTGGGGAGGATGTAGAGGGGATGGAAAGCGGATGCTCCACGGAAGCCTAGCGGATGGAAGCGGATGGGAGCGGATGGCACATCCGCAGGGCTTCCGGGGGAGCACAGCGAAGTGGATGAGCAGCGGAAAGAGAGGATGCAGAGCAGATGCCGAGCGGATGAGGCAGATGCAGAGCGGAAGCCCAGCAGAAGCTTAGCAGATGCCTCGCGGATGCACAGCGTTCACTGCGCATGCGGGGAGGATGCATTGTGTCAGCCCCGCAGATATAAAGGGAAGCAGCTCGCAAGCAGGTCACCATTCAGAGGAAAGACCTGCTGCCAGACACAGCTTCAGCCAGTCAGCCAGCCAGCAAGCCAACAACCAACAACCATGGGGAAGAAGAGAAAGCCTCAGCCATCTGCTACCAGCCCTGGCAAGAGGGACAGGGCCACCATCCCACCCCCTGGCTCTGACTCTGCTTCTGCTGGGGCTTCTGCTGCTCGGGCTCGCTCTTCTGGTGCTGGAGCTTCTGCTGGTGCTGCTCCTGGTGATGGTGCTTCTGCTGGTGCTTACTCTGCTGGCACTGCTCCTGGTGCTGGTGCTTACTCTGCTGGCACTGCTCCTGGTGCTCCTGGTCCTGCTGGTGCTCCTGGTCCTGCTGGTGCTGCTGGTCCTGCTTTTGCTGCTACTGTTGTTGTTGCTGCTGCTGCTGGTGGTGGTGGTGTGGAGGAGCAGCCCCTACAACCTCGAAGCCCCTCTGATGAGGGCCCATATGGCCCTGCCAGAGGGACGAAGAGGCAGACGCGTGAACGGGAGAGGAGGCAACACTCAATCGAAGAGGAACATGAGGATGAGGTGCTGGAATGGCTGAGGGAGAACGAGTATCTATGGCAGAAGGGACACAGGCTCTATCGAGACACCAAAAGGAAACAGGCTGCTTGGAGAGAGAAGGCGGAGAGCCTGGGCTACACTTTGGAGGTGGTCCTCAGCTGGTGGAAGCACATGCACACCTGGTACGGGAAGCTGCACCTCAAGAAATCTGGCCAAGCCACGGTCAAGCTGACAGACCGAGAGACCTACGTGATGCCCAAGTGCAGCTTCTTGGGAGGGTGAGATCCGCCACCGAGGAGCAGCCCCTCTCACAACCCTCTCTCTCAGGCAGCCCACAGAGAGCCAGTCCTCTTCTGGCAAAGAGTCAGCTCCTGTGTCCAGGCAGGTATCTGTGGAGCGTGCCACGACGGAGACCCCCCCGACAGCTGTACTACCCGTGGTGGAGCGCATGGAGGACCCCCTGACGCAGTGGGAGCAAGGAGAGGGCACTTCCACCACTGGCCAACCCGCATCCACCCCCAGCTCCACCTCCACAGAAAGGCAGAGAGGCAGACAGGAGGGGCAGAGCCACACTGTCCTCCTGGAGATCAGGGACACCATCAGAAGCAGCGTAGATCTCTCTCAGCTGGTACACACCGACATCCCATCCTCCAACCGCAAGCCCTTCCTCACCTACGTCAACCAGACCCTCATGAACATGTCGGAACTACAGTACCAGGTGGTGAAAGACAGGATCACCGATCTTCACAACCCTCCAGACCAAGCTGAACCTGCTCCCACCCAGTCCAGGCCTGCTTCTCCACCCCAGGTGATGTCACTGCCCTTCCAAGGCTTTCCACAGGCCCTCCCCTACCAAGGCTACGGCTACCAGGAGGTCCAGCAGCACAGGCAGCCCTTCCCAGTCCAGGCACATGTACATCGAAAGCCACCGGTGCCACCGATGCCAGCCACGCCAGATGCCAGCCACGCCACCGATGCCACCCATGCCACAGATGCCAGCCACGCCTCACCTCGCTCAGCTGCAACCAGACATCCCCACTACACTGCTCCTTCCTCTACCCCACAGCCAAGCCCGGCCTCAGAACATCTGTCATCGGTATTGGGGCTGACACCCCATGTCATGGAGGAAGGAGCTCTCAACATCACTGGGCTGAGCCAGCTGTCTGAGAGCTTCCTCCACACTGTCCCGTTGTTCTCTCGGGGCCAGGCACCCTAATGACGCCTCAGACAAGCACAGCCACCTCCACAGCTGGACCCTTCACCCCTGAGACTGGGCACGCCTCAGAGTGACCAAGAAGAGTGCCAGAGACTAGGTGGCTACCTGTTGACTTCATTTTTCTTTTACAGCTTGTTATTAATAAAGATTATCTTTGCTTCACACACTTGCTTCATTTATTTTAGTAAATAAAGTCTTGGTGGAAACTTTTAGAAATCGTTTAAGCCTTTGCATGCTAATGGGATGGGTTAAGATAGCAGTGGGATGGGCAGGGATACCTTTGGGATAGGTAAGGATAGCTGTGGGATAGATAAACCTCCAGTGCAAGCATAGTGGGACTGTATGGTCCACCCTTCCAGGTGCCACACCTTTGGCCCTTTATTAGCAATAACAATGTAATCATTGATCCACACATTTCAACATAAACACAACTCTTCATTAAATGCCCTGTTAATTGTAGGCCCTCCAAACATACATGGCACAATCTCACCAGTGTTATGCGACAGCCTCAAGGAAGCATCCATTAAGCATCTATCATCCTGTCTTGCCACTCCACTGCTCCAGCTGGGGAGTTGCACCAGTGTCTCAGGAGGTTGCACTGCTTCTTCCCTTCATGTGAAGCTCTGTTGGGGCCTTGCACATCCACAGTGTCTATCAGGTTTCGCCCTTGCTTCCATTCACCAGGCTCCATGTCCCCATTGGCTTGTTGGAGGTCCACGAGCCTGTTCTGCAACACTGGGTAGTGGGTGCGCATGAGATTGTGCAGGATGCAGCAAGCTTCCACGATGTTCCTCACGGTCTCTGGGTGATGCTGCATGGTGGTGAGAAGTACCTGGAACCTGTTGGCCAGGATGCCAAAGGCGTTCTCCACCACCCGCCTTACCCTGGACACCCTGTAGTTGAAGATCCTCTCTTCACGGGTGAGGCATCTGGAAGTGTAGGGCTTCATGAGGTAGGTTCTGAGGAAGAAGGCGTCATCCCCCACGATGAAATAGGGCACATTATGTGTGTCGTTGGGCAGGGGGTCTAGATCTGGGAAGCCCATGATGAAGTTGCGTTCCAGCCCCTCCTTGAGGTGACTGGCGTTGTATACCTGGGCATCTGAAGATGAGCCGTTGCCTGAAGCATCGATGTACATGAACTTGTAGTCAGCATCGACCATGGCAAAGAGGATGATGCTGAAGAAGCCCTTGTAGTTGAAATAAGTGGACCCTGACTTGGCTGGCGCTTTGCAGGCCACGTGCTTGCCATCTATGGCTCCAACGGTGTGGGGGAAGTTCCACTTCTGATACCACTGCTCTGCAACTTTCTTCCATCCTTCTTCAGTGGAGGGGCACTGGAGGAGCTCCTCCAGGTATTCTTCGATGATGGCCTGCACCAACCACTTCTCTGACCACAATGTTGATGGTGTTGTGTGGCACCCTCCAGCCATACTGCATGCTCCTGTACGTGGTCCCTGAGGCCAGGTGGCGCAGAGTCAGTGCCACCTTGAGCCCAGGGTCCAGGTTGGGCCGGAAGTTGCTGCTCTGCTTGCTCAACCTGGGTGTCAGGCGCTCCACAACTTCGTCAAACATGGCTGGAGGCATTCTCATGAAGTTTTGGAATGCACGAGGGTCTTCGTTCCTCAGCTCCACCATCAGCTTGTTGTGCAGTCCGTACTCTGCTCTTCTCCCGATCCATCTTCGGACCCAGACACTTCTTGGCCGCCTCCTTTTCTTCCTGTAGAACAGGTGAAAGAGCCTGTAGATGGCTTCGCACTGTTGCAGAACGATGGTGGCTACCAAAAGGAGTGTGTTACAATCCATGGTGGAGATGACTGGATGCTGTGGAAGAGCAAGAGCCAGATGAAGGCTGAAAAGGTCTGCATAGCAGGGCTACTGGACTGAAAGTGAGATCCAGGTGAGTTCCTCCCCCTTTTTATAGGAAAGATAGGTTTTCCGCTCGGTGTCCCTTTGCATCCTCTAGGCATCCTGCAGACATCCTAAATATCCGAGATAGGTCCCCTCTGCGAACGTTTTTTCCATTTTAATGCTTTGTATGCGAGCTGCATCCGCTTTCATCCTTTCTCCGTCCGTGCTACTAATGCTTTGTGTCTGTTCCGCGTCCGTTTCGCTTCCTCCCTGTGTCCGTTTTCCGCTGGAGCGGATGCGAGTTGTGCGGATGCGCAGTTGATGCCTAGTGGACATAGCAGACACGTAACAGATGACGACGGATGTAGAACGGATGTTCCTCGTATGCGTTGCGGATGCAGAACGGATGCGTTGGATACATTTTCCGCTCAAAAAGTTTTGAGCAGCTCAAAACTTTTTGAGCGGATGGAATCTCAGTCGACGGATGCTGGACGGTTAGAGAGGATGAAAAATGGGAGGCAGTGAGTACAGAATGGAAGCATCGCGTTAACCAACGGATGGCAAGTGTTTCTCTCCGTTTTACATCCTCTTTCCATCCGTTGGTGGAGTGTGACATGGACTTAAGATCCACAGAACCCAATGATTCACAGGAAACTAGCTATGCTGTGATTACAAATACATTAAAACAGAGTCACCAACAAGTAACATGAGATCAAACCGGGTCTAAAGTAGGCCTGAACAGTGGTGCCATTCTCCCGATTCAGCCCGGTTCTGGCATAGCAGTAGCGCCGAAGATCAGTGTAGATCGAACTGGTTCTCTGAGGAGCTGCTGTTGGGCCCACCCGCCTGCTCGGGCTCCCATACTGACCTTTATTTCCTGCTTTTGAAGCGCAGCTGCTTTGCATGGCACAGCAGATTGCTACACGTCAGCTGCTGCAGCTACAGTAGGAGTGCAGGATTGCAGGTGAGTAGGAAAGCCTCTACGCCTGCGCGAAGTGGGCATGCGCATACACAAAGCACACCCACCAAGCCACACCCACCAAACAGGTGGTAACCTACTTTGAAATCCACCACTGGCCCTGAAGTGTATAGAGCTCTGGTATAGAAGTCCTCAGGGAAGTCAGCAGGTACAATTTTCACTTGCTAAAATTCTTTCTGCTGACAGTAACAAACAGTTCAGGATTGAGCTGAAAAATTTGCTTCAGAACATTGGATTAGGCTTTTGCTTATTTGATCAGTGCATGATAAAATGGCATTTGTTTCACTGGTCGAATGATCCACTGATATGAAAGGGCAAAGTTTTTTTTTTTTTTTAAAGGCCCAGCAGTGCAAGAACCTTTCCCCAACATGAAGATGAAACTATAGTTTTACCTGGTTCCTCTTTAGCGAATTGTGTTCCCCACCATCCTCTAGAAAAGGAAAATGTTCTTGATTTCCCCTGGGAAGGCAAAGGGCAACAGAAGCAGGGAAATCAACCACTTAAAGACTTGTCAACCACCACTCAGACAGGATAGCTGGCCATCACCACACATAGCACAGGGGAAGGAAGAAGCCGAAATCTGGAAAAGGGTTCCTTCAGTTGGCTTCTCTTCCTGCCCAAGGGGCAACTGGCTGGCTGCTGGCTGACACCCTCTTGCTCACCCAACAACATTAGCAGAACTGGATCGAAGTCGCCGTAAAGGGTCGCAACATTGTTGTTAAGGCCCGGTCGCACTGGCCAACGGATGCAAAACGTATGCATAAAGGACACACCGGACGAGCAAAATTTCAGGGGTGGCTCCATCGTCATCCGCTCCAAAAAGTGGCAAAAATTTGCATAAACAGAACGGAAAAGAACGTATAAGAACGGATGTGGGTAGTATGTAGCGGGGATGTTAAATGGATGTTCAAAGGAAGCCTAGCGGATGAAAGCGGATGGAAGTGGACAATACCTCTGAAGGGGCTACGGGGGATAATTGCAAAGCGGATGCATAGTGGATGAAGTGGATGCATCATGTACGCCTAAAGGAAAGAAAGGAGATGCCGCACGGATGTATATCGGATGCAAACCGTTCACTGCGCATCCTTTCTATTTCCGTGCTACTAACGCTGTGTAGATGTTCCATGTACCTTTTGTTTCCTCCCTCTTTCCGTTTTCAGCTGCAGCGGATGTGAATTGCGAGGATGGCCAGAGGATGCCGAGAGGATACAGCAGACATTTAACGGATGATAAACGGACACAGAACATTTGTTGCCCGTATATGTCGCGGATATACATCGTACGCGGCGGAAAGTTCATCCGCTCAAAAGGTTTTGTGCAGCTCAAAACTCCTTGCGCGGATGAAATCTCAGTGGACGGATGCTCAAAGGATAGAGCGTATGAAACACGTATGCAGTGAGTACACAACGGATGCATAGCGTTTTCCAAGGGATGGCAAGCTTTTTTGAACGTTTTACATCCTCTTTGCATCCGTTGGTGCAGTGGGACCGGGCCTTAGCTGCTTAACTCTGTCCTGTCCGGTCACAACTTTCCCACACTACCCCCCACCCCACCCCCTTCTCCTTGCCAACCCAGGAGCTCGGTGAGGCTCTCGGGTTGGTCGCCCATTTCTCTGCGCGGCAAGGGAGAAGTCTCCGAGCAACAGCGATCCCATCCCGTCTTGCCCGGCCATCTTCCTCTGGGCGACACATGGAAAGGCTCTGGACCGCATCCAGACCCGCCCCCAATCCTTGCATTTTGTCGCCCCAGATTCAGGATAATACAGAGGAGGAAACAGAGGCGGCTAAACGTTGTTCTTCCCAACGGGGCCCTCCGGGGAAGCAGAGCAGCGGTCGAGGCCATGCCGCCAAAGGGAGGGGCAGCGCCAGAGTGTCAATCACCATCTGCCGCTCCTCGGACTCCGCCCTACATGCCCCCCCCCCCACGCACCCTTCCCCCAGTAAGGTGAGGGAGGGGTTGGGCAGAATCGGGACGGAGGGTTTTGTTGTTGTTGTTGTTGTTTTTCCAAAGGAGGGCGTCAAATATCTCCCGCGAACTGAATCGGCTTGAATAAAGCAATTACCTGCTCGGCTTTACTTCTCTTGCGAAAGTCAGAAGCCGCGGCTCGAACCCGAGACAGCGCTCATCCTTCTCCCACAAGGATCCTAACCTCACCTCCCTTTGCAAAGGAGACGCATTTCGAGCAAGCAATCGTCTCTGCGCTGCCGGGCCGGACGGAAATGTCTTCTGCCGAGCATGCTCGATGAGCATGCGAAGCTTTTGCCCGTGTTCCGCCCTGACTTGAGCGAAAAGATGAAACAGTGAGCGAAATATAAAGACGCCTACTGAGACCACGGGAAGCTTTTCGACCAGGAAGGACAAGCATTAATATCATTCGACGGCAGCTTTAAGTTGCAGCAGAGGACTAAATAAAAGCAGGGAGTGGGTTTTGAGTAAGGATCCCAATGACACGGCATTAGGTCGCACTGCTCTTTTCTGTGGTTTTGAAAATTTTGAAGTCTACAACATGACTTATATTCTGACCACGAGCTCAGAAAAAGGCGCATTTTTGGTGACATTTTAAATGTTAACTTTTAATATTCTCTAGCGCACTTTTAATATTTGCTTCAAAAAAGGATTGATATGTTCAGGTCAGTTATGAAAGCTGACTGAAAATCGTAAATTATGTAAGATAGCAATCGACAGGACGTCCGCGAATCACTTTTCACCTGTGAGATCCTCTTAAGAATGTACTTCGGCTTTATTTGTCGGTTATTTCATCGAGGAACTCGTTCAAGTCAATAATTATTTGCCGACTTTGCTTTCCGTTCAGCTATTTGCTTGAGCTTTTTATTTTCCAATCGTCCTTCAGTTTAAACGACCCTTATAGAAAAGTGTAAACAACAACAAATAAACAAGAGGCAGCTTAAGCTATGATTCGGAAGGATTTTATGAAAAGGGTTAGTGTTATGAAATCCCGATAGTTTCCAATACTATTCTTCGGATCCTGCTGAGACCTTGATAAATTTATCTTCACCGCTTGCTTCCGCGACAAGTAAATGGCGAGACACCAAAGAATCCTGCGCTGTTGCATTTGAAGGTTTTATTTGGTGTTCCTTCTGGACCAATTTGGCTCCCTTGCGGTTCCGTTCATGAAAGGCATCCCGTGAAGCGGTCAAACACCAATTCGCATGATTCCAGATCTCCCTACCGCGATAACCTCAGCTGAGGTTGAACCCACCCTGCCACCACGTCCTTCCTTGGCTGATTTGCAAAAGAATTCGTCAGCCAGCACCTGCTCAGGTGGAAACCAAACGCGTTGCGGGTCTGGTTACTCGGACGCCAGCGCCTCGTTTGTTGTGTATCCAGCGGAAACGGCAACACGAAATGGCGTCACAAAACTCGGCCACCACTCGCGTGTCTGGATTGGCCTTGGTTAAAACGAACAGAGGCGAGCTTTCGCGGGAATCTTTGCGGGCCATTGGACAATCCGGGCACGTAAGAGGCGGGACGTGATCAATGTTTGCAGGTGGCTTGGTTGGCCGTGGTTTCTTGAGCGAGTGAACTGAGCTTCTGTGAGATAATGGTGAGTGTTCCTTTCCTCACGTTTTGGGAAAGGAAATAACATCTGATAATCTCTTTGTAGCCTCTCTCACTGGATCGAGTTAACTGAACTAAGTTACAGCGACGTTTAAACCTCTAGCGACCACAATTGCAATTCATCCTGAACCAGTGGCTTTCGGAATCGGATTACTTTTCGCGCCAAATTCAGTCTGATTGGCTGAAGTCAATCTATGCCCTATTTTACTCGCGGATATTTTAAGAACCCGAGCAAAGTAAAAGCCGATTCGATTTTAAAAAGAAAAAAAAATAAGTGTTGTATCTTGATCTTCTGAATTTCTGCCGGGAAGGGAAAAAAGTTTCCCGTTCCTGGATAAGTGTGGAGAGCTGGTGCCCTTTTTTGCCGGTGAATATATACCTGAGTCCTAAAAATACCGTAAATGAAGAAATGCCTCACGAGGAAACATGAGGCGATTTGAATAACATTATTGTAGTATATACAGTGGATTTTGTTTTCTTTTTGCAGTGTTAATACTTGTAGTAAAAGGGCACCGCGTGGTTTTCAGCCATAACTTGCTGACTAAGCTCCAGCGGGCTGAAAATCATAGTTTATAAAAGGGCTGTATTTCCACAACACACTCAAAAGTAAACATGGCTTAGTGCCATGTATGATTCCAGCTTTCCAGTCTTACTAAAATTGGGAGGTTTTGCAGTTTGTTCCCATCCTTTGAGTGTTTCTGGTTGTTCCCTTTGAGAAAGCATCCAAGTTACACCTACATGTAAAGTACATGCAATTGAAATAAGGCTTTAAGGAGAAAAATTCTACCAAATAGTAATTCTACCAATTACTATTTTTGATATATCTAAGTGCAGTACAAATGAACAATATAAGCACCACCTATAGTGAACATATACACTTGAAAGTAACATATACCAATAAAGAAGAATATTTGTAGCTCAGGGTTGAAATGAGGAGTCCTTGGTACCCTTCTGAGCTTGATTTTTTTATTGCAGATGTTTCATTACCCAAATTAGATAACATCATTGGTGCTAGTAAGGAGTGGGGTTTTATGTCAGTTTATATTCTAGTGGCTTGCTCTGCCAGGGGTGGGGAAGGTGGTCTTAGAGGATCTTTGGTTGGGCTGTTTACTATTGACTTGTTTGGCAATGTGGAAAATAAATTCACTGAAATAGATACTTTAAATGCTATTTTAACTTGCATTTATTGAAGGCATCTGGATACAAAAAAACAGGTTTGAGTAGCTCCCATCGTCGGAAAAGTGGGTTAAAACATGACCTTTCTGAAGATCAGAAGCAGGAGATCAGAGAAGCTTTTGATTTGTTTGATACTGAAGGATGTGGTAGCATTGATGTGAAAGAACTGAAGGTATGTATTAATTTTTCTTGTCTTCTTTAGTTTGATTTTGATTTTTTTATGCTGCAATATTTTCTTACAACCCTATGATATTACCCAAAGTAGTCTATTAAGGGCAATATCAGGACTAGCATGCAAAATTCAACTTTGCCATACCTGTTCATTATGGCTACAGAAGCCCAACTTAAACAAGTTGCCTTTGCTGTTTCGTTGCTTAAATAAACTTTATGTTAAGTGTAAGAAGAAAATAGTGAAAAGTATAGGTAGTACAGCACTTCAATAAAAAAAACTGGTGGTGCCAAATCCCAAATGGTCAGATAATTTGACCCAGTGGGTTCATCTAGATCAGGAGTGTCAAACTGGATTTCTTTGAGGGCCGGATTAGCATTGTAGTTCTCCATTTTGGCCGGCAGGATGCTTCAGAAAGGTGTCTGTCCCATCTCCTCCCCCTGCTGGCCCACAGACAACTACAAGTACTCCCTCCTCATGCCCCATTTTTGCTAGCAGAGGCATCGCAGGCCAGATTCAAGCATTTTGCAAGCCGGATCTGGCTCACAGGCCTTTGAGTTTGACATCCCTGATGTAGATGTTGAAATAGAGGGGATAGAGGAACCCTGCAGCATCTCACAGAGACTCCAGGTCACACTGTCGCAACTAACACCAACTGGAATAGGCCTTGGAAAAAGGAAGATAATCAATGGTCGTAAAATGGGGGCCCCAACCCAAAGAGCCAGCTCAGAAGGATATTGTGATCATTAGTATTGAAAGTTTCTAACAGATCAAGAAGCATATGGGTGGATGCACCATCCACCAAAAGTTATCAACAAATGCAACAAAGGCTGTCTCAGTACTAAATCCAGCCTGAAATCTGACTGAAGTGGGTTTTGATAATCTGTTTCTTCCAGGTTTTTAATCAGTTGCAAACAATCTTCCCAAAAAAGGGAAGAATGAAGATTGGTCAATAGTTTTCAAAAACAATTGGGTCCAAAGATGGCCTCTTATGGAGGGAGCATACCATACATTTTGTGCTTCCTGTTTCTTATTTGAATAAGAATTAAATTCAGGAGTTCCTGGAGATATAGGTATTGTTGTTTCAGATATTAATTAATTTTAATCTTCATTTGATGATGTATGTTGGAGCATAGAACTCATCATAAAACAGCAAATGACAAGCATGTGCTTAGAAAAAGCATCTGCTACAGATGAGAAAATAGGAAATCCTCCTGGACAAGGCTCCAAACCACTACTTTCATTTGCAGGCATCTTTAACCTATCATTTTATGAACAGAAACATATACACGTTGATAAGCATAGGATGTTTTTCCAGCCTTTATGCAGCTATCTTATTGGAGAGAAAAGGAGGAGACAGGAGTCTCAGAAAAACAATAGCAAATTGTAAATTAAAGTTAGATAGTAAAAACAGATGGAAATTAAATTGCACAGAAATCATTAAACCAACAGGATATGTAATATGACAATTTCCATGGATTAAACAAAAAACAAGCTGATTACAGATCCCTATTAACTCCTCCAGTGAGACTGGAGGAGTAAAAGAATCTAAGACTTAATTATTTATGACTGTATATTCCTTTAATGGTACTTTGTAAAAACTGTATAAAAGAAACAGACATGCTTGAGTTGGAATCTACTCCCAAGCACCATTAAGATATTTAGAGTAGCCTAGAGTAAGCAAAATAGGCAGCAAATAAAGTTAAATAAATGAATACATTATTCTGTATGGAATAAAGCTTTGCAAAGATCTCTGTCTGGTGGAACTCAATTTGGCAGAGCACACCACATTAAGATTGTATAGCATATCTGGGAGAACAATAGGACTAACATTTCTTTAATCAGGAGCAACTGTTTTAGGTAGAAAAGTTCATAGCTAATTTTTAAGTATGTATTGGATATGTACAAGTTATTAGCTTTTATATTGCAGGTTGCAATGCGCGCGCTTGGTTTTGAGCCAAAAAAAGAAGAAATTAGAAAGATGATAGCAGACTCTGGGAAAGATGAAAGCAGCACCATAAACTTTGAAGACTTTTTAGCAATGATGACCACAAAAATGGTAACATGATTTTACTGTCATTATAGAGATATTTAGGTTGCTTGGGGGATGTTTTTGTTTTATTTTACTTTTTTACCTTTGTTTTTGTAAGAATGAAAAAGATTCTAAAGAAGAAATTCTGAAAGCTTTCCGACTCTTTGATGATGATGGTACAGGCAAGATTTCCTTTAAAAATCTAAAGCGAGTTTCCAAGGAACTTGGAGAAAATTTAACAGATGAAGAACTGCAGGTAAGTGTTCAGTTTTACGTAACGTATTGGACTTTTATGTTATGTCACCTAAGAGTCGTAATTTCTGCTCTTTATTGGTTTCTAATAAAAAAATATCTCTTATTCAAGCTTTGATTCATTTTTACTGATTGGTCTTTCTGGTGTTGTGGTTAAACTATTGAGTCTGTTTTATTTACTTTTTTAGTACACTTCACCTTGTTCTGATGTAGCTGCTAATAAACAATTCATGATTTTTTTTATGGAAGTCTTATTTTTAATGCTTCAGTTTACAAAGTGGAAGACAATTCAATACATGATCAGAATTAAAGTGAATAAAAGCAAAACAAAGATAAAATAATTAAAAGGATTTAAATCAATTTTACATTTGTTTGTGAAATTATGTACCATCTATTTTACTATCAAGCAACTGTGGGTAGGTTATAATGAGATAAAACAATTAAAGAAGATTAAAAATATTGAAACATTGGGCATTAAATTAAAATATTGAATTTAATAATAAAGTGGATAAAAGGAACTCATGCATAGATGCGGTAGAGGTGAAATCTTCTTGATATCTTTTTGATACACAGTGTTACGAACCCACATTTTGTTGGTTCTATTGAAGGGTCTGAAATTAGGTAGGGATAGATTTTTAATATATTAAATAAAGATGCTTATAACCTGCTTAAATGTTGTTCAGTTATGTTTTTTTATCAGAATTTATAGAATAATAAAAAGCATGTGATGCCTGATACAAAATGAGCATGTTCAGTGTGCATTTAGTGGTGATATACTGTTTCAGAATACACAATCCATCTGGACAGTTTTCTATTTGTTTCTTTTCCCTGCCTGGTATTTATCATTCCAAGGTCACTATATATTCTATGAAAAATAGACTGTATTTGTCCCCTCTCCTTTGATACTTTTTTTCCTGAACAATATGACTATTTCTCCAGACCAGAGGATTTTCTCAAGTCTAATCTCTCTTGTCACAGGTAGAAGGGTGGTGCCATTTTTATATGTTTAAGAGATACAGATACTTATAAATTTATACTTACATATAACTATAACTTCTTACAGCAGATATAGCTCCGTCTATAATATCTGAAGTTTAAACATTATAAAAGTTGTAAGTTAATGTTGAGGATGTATTCCATGAAAGAACTGTCAGATGCTTCTAGAACAGTGCCTAATCTTCAGTGCTTCTCTCCTCCTCCTTCCCAGGAAATGATCGATGAAGCTGATCGTGATGGAGATGGAGAAATAAACGAGGAAGAATTCTTGAAAATCATGAAGAAGACCAATCTATACTGATAGTTCTTTACCTTTAAAAGTGACTTGAAAATTATAAACATGTTTACTGTTTTATAATGTACAAAAAGAGTATCTGGTTGGGAGGGGTTGTTTTTAAACCAGAAACTTGCTGTTTATATCATTGTGATGAAGTAATGATTCATGCATGCTAGAAAGCTTGTTGCACTTAAGAAAACAGGCCTGTTATTTCCTGAATTTGAGGGAGATGATAACAAAACTGTTTTTGAGAATAAAGTTATACCATAATATGCATACATGGCATCATATTTGGTGCGTAGTTAAATACAAATTTGCTTTACCTGGCCACAAAAAGTTTAAATAATGACTAAGCTATAGGTAGGCCTTGATTTACAACAGTTCATTTAGTGATCGTTCAAAGTTAACGGCACTGAAAAAAAGTGACATGTCCATTTTTCACAAAGCCTTTGTAGCAACCCTATGATCATGTGATCAAAATTCCGATGCTTGGCAAATGGTTCATAATTATGTCAGTTGCAGTGCCGGGGTCATGCAATCACCTTTTGTGACCTTTTGATACATCAAAATCAATGGGAAAGCCAGATTTCAATTAACCGTGGCACTAACTTATCTAACTTCAGAGATTCACTTTACAACAGCAACAAAAATGTCATGAAATGGTGCAAAGCTCACTTAACAAATGTTTCACTTAACATAATTTTTAAGCTCAACTGTGGTTGTAAGTTGAGGGCTACCTGTAGTAGTTTTTCTACTCTGTATTGCTATAAGCATCAAAGTCAGAACTCTATGAAAAAGAATAGTGAAGGGAAATTAAGAAACATTAGGAGATCTGTGTGCATGTCTTATGTGTCTCTTTCTGAGTCTGAACCCCTTTAAGTCAGTGTTGATTTCTGGTAACTGCTTGAACTCCCTGCAGTTTTCTTAGCAACACTTTCAGAAGTCTTCAAAAAGAGGGGAAAACTGAATCTAGAAATCTATGGACTAATCAGCTTGTCATCAATACCAGAGAAAATACTGGAAAAGATCAACAGTGGACTTGTGCACATCTAGAAATGAACAAGGTGATTATTAGAAGCCAGCATGCTCATGTTTGACATGACCTGCTTTTAACCCACCTTATAATGTCTTTGCTAATAACGTGACTAAATTAGTGGATCAGGCAAATGATGTGGATATAATCAGTAAAGCATTTGATAATGTAGATCACAGCCTATTTGTTGGTAAGGTAGAACAATGTGGGAGAGACTGGATCACCACCAGATGGGTTTGCAGTTGACTGACCAAATGCACTTAGCATGTAGTTCTCATCAGAACTACATGGAACACGGGTGTCAAACTTGTAGTATGTTGCTGTCATGTGATGTTTCACAACATTTTTTCCTTTGCGGAGCTGGGGTGGGCATGGCCTGCCCTTGATGCATCCATCCCGTGAGCTGCCAGTTTAACACCCCTGACATGGAAAGAACATGCAGTGGAGTATCTGAAGGCTCTGTCTTGGCTCAGTGCTCTTCAACATCTTCCTAAATGACCTAGATGGGGGAATAGAAGGGATGCTCATCAAATCTGCAGATAACACCAAGCTGTGGGAAATTGCTAACATTTTGGAAGATAAGATTCAGAAGGTGCTTGACAGACTTAAACATTGGGTTCTATCTAACAAAATACAAATCAGTGGTGAGAAAAGAAAAACCAAATGCAGAACTATAAAATAGGTCATTGATGGTGAATCTTTTTGGCACTGAGTACCCAAAGCACAATCAGATTTTTTTCTCTTGATGCATTCGATAGTATAGTGCTACTTCATTCAAGATTGTGTTATTAAATTAATATTAAATTAAGGATATTAAATTAAGACCTCCAATATGTCTCAGATTTCTGTAATGCTGATAATAAAAATTCTTCTCTTTAAGCATTATCCATATGGCAACCTGTAATAAGAGTAGTATTTTCTTTACCCTCAGTTATAAAAGATTTCCCAAACTGTTTTATATGTCTGGATAGTCTCATAGGTCTATTTCAGCTTTGTTTTCAAAAAAGGAAAAGTAATAAACAATCAATTGTGGAATTCATTTTGAAGAAAATATATAAGTAGACATTTTGGTTATTCAAGTGCCTAATCACTGTTTAACGATCAAACTGTACCAGATTCTAAAGAAAAAAGACTAGAAGTCTCACAACTGATCAGTTTTTATATTGTAAACTGGCAGGAGAAAGATTGATTTTAAGTCCCATGGTAGAGAGTCTTTGCTTAATCCTTCACTTTTTTTCCTACAAATTTCTTGTCAAATTGCTCAGCATCTCAAATTGCTTAATCTTTTGAAAGAAAATTGGTACAGAAAATTTTCAACACCAAAAAACAGCTAAACAATTATCTGCCAAACAGTGGAAAACACGTTGAAAGGATGATTCAGAAACTGAATTTAACATGTGTTCTTTGACAAGTTTTCATTGTGTTTTTCATCCGATTAACAGATAATTGAGCAGCAAAATTTAGTTTGCAAAGAATTGCCATTGCATTTTCTTACTTACGATCTTACTATAAAGCTACAGAACTATTTCCTTGATTTTGGTTCTTGCTTAAAAATAAAAAATTACCATGGTCACTATAATGAATAAGCTAGTACAATGTTTTAATAGAAAAGAATTTTAAAGAATCCCATCGTTCTGACCACTTATATCTATGTTTCACCTGCTATATTTGATCTCAAGTTTTGCTTAGTTCTCAATTTGATTTAAGCCACTTCTGGGACTTGCATGCCACTCTATACGGAAAGTATATGTGTAAAAGTATTACACCATTTGAGTTTTTGAAATTTTTATATCTTTCAACTTGGATTAAAAAAATTAATCATCTTTCTGGGGGCATGTTCACATTTCTTATTTTTTAAATGTTAATCTAAATAGAATTAACTAAGGTCTTTATTTCTACAAATATCTTATTTTTTTCCCAAAATTAATATATAATGGCAAACATTGAAGAGTGACTTTGATATTTTTTCTGCATTTCAAACATGGACTTATGCCTTTAAATTTGTCTTTTAACATAACAGACCCATATGCCCAAGCAACTGCTTCATTAGCAGTTCTTCTATTGACAAGTCAGAAAGAATGCTATATGACCAGAGATATTTAGTAACCCATTCATAAATCTTGACACTTCATAAGTTTAGAAATTCTAATAGGTCTGAAGATATCAAAGTAATATGAAAAGAAATTAATCTGGCAGCCTAATCAAATACCTGCAATAATAATGCAATAGTGATATCAAAAATAGATGGTATCTACAGTTGGGTGATTCAGTTAATTTTTTTTAAAATTTCCAATAGTATAATAGATACCAACAGTACTTACTGTGCAGAAAACAAACTCAGAACTAAGATTGTATGAATCATTTATTCCACTGGAGAATATCTTTGTGCTGTATTCATAATGTTCAACGAATTCGTAATTCTTTTGTCTGCCTGTGTCTAAGTTTGTATGTTTAACAAAGACTAAACTATTGTAACTTTTATTACATTTTTCACGACTATATTATTTCTAATCTATCATTAAAACAGACACAGATTTTCTCTTGAAATGACCACCAAAGTACAAAAATCATGATCCAGATTGCCAGAAATTAGACCCTTCTGGGGCAGAATGGAAATTAAATAAGTAGAGATTCAAATATGGAAAAGATCGTGCTTCAGAATATATCATGTGGAATCATGCTAACCAGATGCTCCAGGGAAAGAAGCATAGTACAAGACTCTACCCAAGACAAAAGGAGATTTCTACTAATATAGTGCTGTCACATAAGATGAAAGGATAACTTCAGAAAGATGATTCCCACCTACATTTTTTTTCTTTAGGTTTACAGTAACAATACAGAACATTTTTTAAAGTTCCATTTTGCAATTCATAGCGAAACTGACCTTGATTAAAAGTTACTTTATGTGCAACTCTGGATTATTTTTCTAAATGTTTTATTTACGTTTACAACATAAATTTATCATCTTTATCATTCAAAACATAAAACACAAAGTTCTGTTTTATTCTATGTACAGCATGCGTGTATGTGTATACACACACACACTTCCCAGTCTCCTGTTAAAATTAAGCTATGATATACAAAATAAACATAAAACAATATGAACTAGAAAGTAATAGAAATGGAAGGCAAGCAATAAGGAAAAAGGATACCTACTTTGTTTAAGGCCCGGTCCCACTGCACTTACGGATGCAAAGAGGATGTAAAACATTAAAAAAAGCTTGCCATCCGTTGGAAAACACTATGCATCTGTTGCGTACTCATTGCATACGTGTTTCATACACTCTATCCATCGAGCATCCGTCCACTGCGATTTCATCCGCGCAAAGTTTTGAGCTGCACAAAACTGAATGGATGAACTTTCCGCTGTGTACGATGTACATCTGCAACATATACGGGCAACAAACGTTAAACGTCCACTGTATCCTCTCTGCATCCTCTGGCCATCCCCTCAACTCACATCCGCTGCAGCTGAAAACGGAAATAGGGAGGAAACAAAAGGAACACGGAACGTCAACACAGCGTTAGTAGCACGGAAATAGAAAGGATGTAAGCGTATGCATCTCATATATAAAGGATTAAAACAGACAAAACATTTGTATCTGGGATGTATCTCGGATATTTAGGATGTCTGCAGTATGTCTAGAGTATGTAGAAGGCCCAGTAGCGGACCACTGATATTTCCTATAAAAAGGGGGGGGAAATCATCTGGATCTCAGTATGAGTCCAGCAGCCGTGGTGTCCAGACCTCTTCACCCTTGGTCTTGGTCTTCCACATCATCCATTGTTCTCCACCATGGATCATGACACAGTCCGTATGGTAGCTGCGATCATTCATCACCAGAACCAAACCCTGATCAGACTGTTTCACCTTTTATACACAAGGAGAAGAAGGAGATGTCCAAGAGCTGTGTGGCCCAAGGATGGATCGTGAGAAGAATGGAGTTTGGACTGTATGACCAGTTGATGGTGGAGCTGAGGAATGAAGACCCTTGTGCATTCCATCACTTCATGAGGATGCCACCAGCCAGGTTTGATGAACTTGTAGAGCGTCTTAGACCCAGCTTGACCAAGCCGAGCACCAACTTCCATGCCAACCTGGACTAAAGGTGGCACTGACTCTGCGGCACCTGGCCTCTGGAACCACATAAAGAAATGCAGTATGCGTGGAGGGTGCCACACAACACCATCAGCAAAGTGGTCAGAGAAGTGGTGCAGGCCATCATCAAAGAATACGTGGAGGAGCTCCTCAAGTGCCCCACCACTGAACAAGGCTGGAGGAAATTTGAAGAAGAGTGGTATCAGAGATGGAACTTTCCCCACACCATTGGAGCCATAGATGGGAAGCACGTGGCCTGCAAAGCTTCAGCCAACTCAGGGTCCACTTATCACAACTACAAGTGCTTCTTCAGCATCATCCTCTTTGCCATGGTTGATGCTGACTACACGTTCATGTACATCGATGCTTCAGGCAACGGGTCAGCTTCAGATAGTCAGATATACAACGCAAGTGACCTCAAGGATGGGCTGGAACGCAACCTCATCATGGGTTTTTCAGATCCAGACCCCCTACCCAATGACACACAAGATGTGCCCTACTTCATCGTGGATGATGACGCCTTCTCCCTCAGAATCTACCTCATGAAGCCGTACACTTCAAGATACCTCACCCGTGAAGAGAGGATCTTCAACTACAGGCTGTCCAGGGCAAGACGGGTGGTGGAGAATGCCTTTGGCATCCTGGCCAACAGGTTCCAGATACTTCTCACCACCATGCAGCATGACCCAGAGACTCTGAGGAGCATCGTGGAAGCTTGCTGCATCCTGCACAATCTCATGCGCACCCGCTACCCAGTGTTGCAGAACAGACTTGTCGACCGTCAACAAGGGAATGGGGACATGGAGCCTGGTGAATGGAGGCAAGGACGAAACCTGATAGAAACTGTGGATGTACAAGGCCCCAACAGAGCTTCACGTGAAGGGAAGAAGCAGCACAACCTACTAAGACACTAAGATGATTAATGGATGCTTCCATGAGGCTGTCGTGTAACACTGATGAGATTGTGCCATGTATGTTGAGTGGTCCTACAATGAATAGGGCATTAATAAAGAGCTTTGTTTATTTTAAAATGTGTTGATCAATGAATAAATTGTTATTGATAATAAAGGTCCATATGTGTGGCAGCTGGGATGGTGGACCATACAGTCCCACTATGCTTGCACTGGAGGTTCATCTATCCCACAACTATCCTTATCTATCCCACAAGCATGCAAAGGCTTAAACATTTTTTCAAAGTTTTCACCAACACTTTATTCAGTAAAAAAAATGAACCAAGTGTCTTCAGCAAAGATAACCTTTATTAACTTTCTTAACTTTATGACTTTATTAAATAAGCAAAATGAACCAAGTAAACTGTATTAAGTGTGTTAAGCAAAAATAACCTTTATTAACTTTCTTAGGTAAACTTTATGACTTTATTAAAAAAGCAAAATGAACCAAGTAAAGTGTCTTAAGCAAAGAAGTACAACTCAGTCTCTGACACTATTCTCAGTCACTCTGAGTCATGTCCATGGTCTCAGCTGTTAAGCGGGCAGGGACTGTGGAGGTTGCTGTGGCTTGAGTGCTGGTCTGAGGCACCATTGAGGTGCTTGGCCCCAAGGGTACAAGGGATGGTGTGTTCAGGAAGCTGTCCAAGAGCTGACTCAGTCCCGTGAGGTTGAGAGGCCCGTCATCAAGGACTTGAGATGTCAGGCCCAATACTGATGACAGATTGTCCATTGACGGGCTTGGCTGTGGGATGGAGGAAGGAGGAGTGTAGTGGGACTTTCTGGTCTGCAGCTGGGTGAGGAGTGGTGTCTGTGGCGTCCGATGAACTTGGGCCTGGACTGGGAAGTTATGCTTCTGCTGTGGGAAGTCCTGGTAGTCGTAGCCTTGGTAGATGAGGGACTGTTGAAAGCTGTGGAAGGGCTGGCTGTGACATCGCCTGGGGTGGAGGAGCAGACCTGGACTGGGTAGGAGCAGCTTCAGCTGGGCCTTGAGGGTTGTGCAGAAGTGCTGTGATCTTCTGCTTCATCACCTGGTACTGGGCCTCGGGCAGGTCCCTGAGGGTCTGGCTCACGTAGGTGATGAAGGGCTTCTGGCCCAAGGATGGTATGTTGCTGTGGACCAGCTGAGAGAGAAGTTCTGTGCTGGTCTTCATTGTGTCCCTGATCTCCAACAGCACACTGTGGTCCTGGCCCTCCAGTCTGCCTCTCTGCCTGCGTCCTGTGGAGCTGTGGGTGGGGATGGGTTGGCCTCTGGTGGCTGATGCTTCTTCCTCCTTTTGTGACAGCAGGCATCATCCCTCACGGGATCCTCCAAGTCTGCCGGCATGGGGAGTGCAGCTGTCAGGGGGTCTCTGCCATGGAGCCCTCTGAAGACACCTGCCTGGACAGGGTAGCTGGCTCCTGGCTGGAAGAGGACTGGCTGCCTGTGGGCTGTCTGAGGGAGAGGGGCCTCAGACGGGTGCTCCTCAGTGGCGGATCTTACCCTCCAGGAAGCTGCACTTGGCCATGACGTTCATCTTCTGGTCAATGAGCTTGATAGCGGCCTGACCGGATTTCTTGAGGTGTAGCTTGCCATACCAGGTGTGCATGTGCTTCCACCATCCAAGGAGTACTTCTGCAGTGTACCTCAGGCTCTGCCTTGTCTCTCCAAGCTGCCTGCTTCTTCTTGGTGTCCCGATACAGTCTGTGGCCCTTTCTCCAGAGGTACTCGTTCTCCCTCAGCCATTCCAGCACCTCATCCTCATTCTCCTTGGAAACGGTGTACTGTTTCCTCTCTCCCTTCTGCTTCCTTTGCCTCTTCCTCTGGCAGGGGCTTGAGCAGGGCCTTCAGGGGCTTGAGAAGCAGGGCCTTCAGGGGCTTGAGCAGTAGGGCCTTCGGGGGATTGAGCAGCAGGGCCTTCAGCAGCAGGGCTTTTGAGGGCCTTGAGGCTGGTCCACCACAGCAGCAGAAGCAGAAGCAGCAGCTTCAGAGTCAGGGGGTGGGATGCTGGTTCTGGCCTTCTTGCCAGGGCTGGAACAAGTAGGCATGGGCTTCCTCTTCTTGCCTGACTGACAAACCAGGGTGTTTGTTAAGCCTGGGTTCCCCAACCAGGGTTAGGTAGACAAGCTAAACAGAATGTGCAGCGTTAGTCAGATAGGCACACAGATAAATGAGTGAGCTAAG
>BLBF01000039.1:333154-379886 GCA_015471245.1 Laticauda colubrina
GTTGGAAGAAATGTCCATCTGGGTTCAGTTCCAAGTGGGAAGAAAGATACTGGAAACATGGAGACTGCTTGGAAAGATAGTTTAATGGTGGACAGGACCACATGGTGTTTAAAATCCTGGGCAAAAAAATGAGCACATGGGTGAGGGAGGGAGGGAGAGAGATTTATACACTCTGTTGGGCTTTGAATTTGCTTCCTCTTCCTGTGGCAAGAAATGTATTCTGGTTGGTTGCATACTCCCATGGGGCCATGCAGGGGTAATTTTGTAAGTTGTCTTGAGTCCCAGGCTTGGGTGAATCTTGCTGGGTGATGTAATGAAGGAACTTTGGGCAATCCCTATTATGGTTTAATGGCTTGGATCTGAGTGAGGGCTAACCCCATTACTCTGGAGCTAAACATCTTTTGTCTTGTAGATAGGATGGCTCAGTCTTTCTGGGGTTGCTTTCCAAGACCATGTTTCTCCTTTTCTCATCCAGGGAGGTATAATATGCTGCCTTTTTAAATATTTCCTAGAATATTTCATTCTTCTAAGAGATGGTGCTAACTTTCTACAATTATTACACCTGTCCTTCATTAATATCACCAATGCCCTTTCAAAGCATCCAAGTCAATGGTCATCTCTAGATCCTGTAGTAATGATTTCAACAGATTATTTAGACAAAGTGGAAAGGGAACGATTGGCTGTATTCTAAATCTCCTTCCAATCATTGGATGACCCCTGGTCTTAGTGTTGTGAGAGAGGAATAAAAATACTTTCTGTATGCTATGCATAACTTTATACTGCTTCATTATAGCCCCAGTCAGTTGCCTTTTTTTCCAAGCTAGAGAGAGTGTTCTATATTTTTCCTAGTTCTGTTACATCATTTTTGAGATAGAACCAGAATTGAACACGCATGTATTTGTATGAAAACATTAAAATGTTGACAGTTTTTTTTCCAATCCCTTTTCAAAAGATCTATCGCATTTGCATAATCTTCAATACAAGATAATTCATTAAGAAGTTAAAAAGCTTTGATCCCAAAATAGCTCTTTGATGGACTCCAGTTCTTAATTTTCTCCATTGAGCAAATTGCTCAAATATCCTTAACTTTTGTTTTGCTTTTAAATAGTTAATGATCTATTAAAAAATACCTTGTTCTAGTTCTGTTTATGATAAACAGTTGACATGATTAAAGATGCTATCCATCAAGGTTTTTACTGTGAAATCATGTTGCTCATTTATATAATTTTATGGGTGATAGGAAATTTTAAAACAATCATCTTTCACTGATAACCTCCTCGTGTTTTCATAACCTCCTTGTGTTTTGCTTTCACTCCTTCCAATCTTTTTCTTTGCAGAAAAAAAATATCACAAGGAAAAGAATGGATGAGCTGTACAGTGGATTTAAATAGGTAATGCTATGGGTCACCAATATGGAAAAAGACACAAAAGAGACAGAAAATTTATTTTCAGGCTACTCATCCAGTAAAAAAAGCAAATGTTTTCTTTGCTTCTAATCTCCTCAACACCAGCCCAAGACATTTTGCTGCTCAAAGAGAAAAGAAATTGTCTCATTCCTATTCTTCAGTCCAGGTACAGAAAATGACCAGATAAATAGTTAAGTATTTTCCCATATCTGAGGTTTCAATGCAATATCTGAAATTAGGGTTCCGTGCACCTCAGCATATAGTCATGCTGGCCACATGACCACAGAAATTTATTCAAACCATGCTGGCTCCCTCAACTAAGAAACACACATGGTATCTAGAATTGGATATGACTGGACCATGGACTATACCTAAGACATCCTTTTAAAAAAACCGTCAAAAACTTCTTCTGCATCAGTATAAAGCATGAAGCATAAATGTGGACAACTGGCATATTAATGAGTTGTCTGCAAAGTTTAATTGGCAGTATTCAGTCACCAATTGCACTGTAGCCTACTATTAGCTTTTCAGCAAAATTCATGACAAATCACACTCTCTTTAAAAGAGAATCTGACAAGACTCCACTGTCATCAACCATTCAGCAAATATTAGATAATCATGAATAGAATAGGAATTATGCTAACAATGACTTTCTGAAATGTTCCATGTGTCATGTCAACAGCTTTGTCTGTTTCCATGTGTAATAAAACAATGCCTATCAAGTTGTTTTCATTCCTTCTTTGTTGCATTAAAATTTGGCTAATAATGTAATTTTCCAATATTTTATTAATTTTCCATTGAAAATTCTGTATTTGTTTCTAGTAGTTTATTGCCATTTGTCTGAATTTATTATTATAAAAACAGAACTTCCTTATGTAGTTTTTTTAAAAAATTCTTATATGATTATTTAATTACATTTATAATATTTACAGATCCTGTAAATGTATCCGAATTTTATCATTTTACATTCCAACCATATAAGAAAATGTTATTTCATTTTTCTATATTCTTATCTTTGTGTATATATGAGAGAGGAATCTTTACAGCCCTGGTAGGCTCGTGTTGCACCCACTGCTTGGTCAGCCTGAGATTTGTGGAAAGGATGAGACTGAGATTTTAAAAATTGAGACAACCTATGAAGTTTGAGCAAGTCTATGGCTCCCTTATTGGGGGCCTACCAGCCACATGTCTAACCAAACCATTAACACTGAGATCGGAAAGCCATGAGGAAACTATATGTTTCTTAGTAGCTGCAAAAATGGCAGAGACAATGATATTGGAGTTAGCATGGCTGAAAAAGGGGAATACTGCAGTTGATTGGAAAGACAACAATTAGCATTGGAAGAGTAGAGCAGGTGGACTGCAACATGTAGAGGCAAAGGGCAGAGGCAGTGAAAGCCCACTGGTGTGGAGGGAAGAGATAGGACTGTCAATTCATTAACCAAGGGTGGCCAAGAGGGGCTGACCACCCTGAGCAACACCAAGACCAAGTGGAAGGAGGGAGCAGAGCTGGTATCGTGATGGTACTTGAAGCTCCAAGATCGCCATAGATATCTCCTCTGCTGGAAGGTCCTTTTGGACCCAAACCATCCCATAGAGACAGTGACTGAGAAGGGCACATCCTGTCAATCCCAGGGACACCACAAAGTCCCTGGTAGATCCAGGGGAAACCCTTTTATCTGGCAGCGGAGAGGCAGCCATCAAAGCTGCTGAAGTTGGGACAGCTCCGGAACAGAAGAAAGTTAGAGAGAAAGTGTGTCAGTTTGGTGAGATAATTTCTACTTATTATTTTTGGAGAGAACACCCTAAAAGACTCAAAGTGAAATTAAAAGTGAAGATAGAAGCAGTTAAGCAGCAAGATTAAGCTACAATCAAATTGAGTGATTTTTCCCCCCTTTTTATTGCTGGAATTTGGTAAAAGTTTTTCAATTTTAAACTGGACTGGTTTCCTTCTTTTTTCTTTAAATACCTTTTTTAAAAGTCTCTTTTGCTTAGGACCCTTTCTTCATTTTCTTTTTTGATGTCTTATTGTCTCTTTTTTATTGTTTTTTTTTAATCCTTCTTAGTCCTGGCTTTGGATATATGAGGGGAAGTGAAAGTAGAGGGAAATAAGTAACACTGCCACCCAGAGGCTTGGATACATTGTTTTCTTTATCTGTTTATGCATTGGTGTTGCATTCAAAGACTCTGAGCTTTTTACTCAAAAGACAGTGGGATGAGCATGGAAGATTCTCTACAAAGGTGCTCCTCTGTGAAGCTATTTGTAGCCGGACACTGGAGTTAAAAGAAAGTCTTAAATTGAAAGAAAGAAGATTGAAGTGACCTTGAAAAGAGAACTGTAAATTCTGTTTGAAATTCATTAAAAGAGCCTTGGATACTACATAGTGGCAGTTTTTGCTTTTTGACAGAACTGCTTGCTATTTGTTTTTACTTCCCCCTCATTTGATTATTCATAGTTGGACTACAGCTTTTTGGTGCAGGAATTTGAATTTTTCTTGTTTCTTCTTTTTTGCCTTATCCTCTTCTTTTTAAAGAAAAATATATAGTCTTTTTCAAAAACCTTTTTTTCTCTTTTCCTCTTTTTCACCTTCATCTTTTTTTCTTTTTAATAATTGGAACCAGTTGGATTAAGGTATACAAGTGCCTGAAGATTTTTTCCTTTTTTTTTTTTTGTTGTTGGTCTTGTAGCTGCTTGGTTTTTTTTATTATTAAATATTGGAAAATGAGCAGAAAGATAACAGCCAATGCCAACTTCTTCCTCTTCACCATCTGGAGGGCAATGATCAATACAGACAATGTTGCAACAGGAGAAGGAAAAGGAAGTGACACTGCATATGATTATGCAAAGAATCCAAAAGATACGAGTAAGAACAGAGGATATTGAAAAGAGAACAGAGAATATTGAACAAAGAACTGAAAAGACAGATGAAAATGTTGACAATATTTATCGGATGATGATGAAATATGAGGACAGATTCAAGAAAATTGAAGAACAAGACATCCAAAGAGATAAGAAAATTGGAGATGTTGACACTCGACTGAGTGTAGTTGAAAAAGATAAGAGTGGATCATTGGGATGGGAAATTGACAAGTCAGAATTCTATCTTAGATTCCAAAATATAGAAGAAGAAAAGGGTGAAAACCTTGCTGTAATAATGATAGAAATCTTAGCAGAAGGATTGGAGATAACTAAAGAGAAGATCATGGATGGAATGGATGAGGTTTTTCATGTCTACACAAGATAAGCAATGAGAAATAAACTACCAAGAGAAATCCATATAAGATTCACTAAGAAAACTATTAAAACACAGATATTGCAGGTGGCAAGAGAGAAAACATTAAAGTATAAAGCCAAGGAAATTGTGGTTCTGAAACAAGTACCAAGAAGAGTGAGAGAGATGAGAAGAGAATATCAGTTTCTGACAAAAGCGTTACTTAAGAAAGGAGTCAACTATAGGTGGCTGATACCAGAAGGTCTCATGTTCATCTGGCAGGAACAAAGACATAGAATTAATTCAACTGAAAAAGCTGAGCTATTTTATTTAGAATATTTTAGAGGAAAGGAGGAAGAAACAAGAAAAGAAGAGTCATTAATTGAATTCCAAAAAGAATGTCTAACTACAACTGAAAAAGAAGAAGGAGCTTTAGGCAGTGAACCCAGAGAGCAACGAGAACCAAGATCTACTCGAGCAATAAATCCCTCTTATAAAGTGTAAAAATGGAAGAGAGAAAATTGTTTACAGTTAACATAAATTGACTTAATTCAGCTATTAAAAGAAAAATATTCCATAAATTAGAGAAACTAAAATTTGACAAAATCTGCCTACAAGAAGTGCATAATAAAAAGCAACATGAACAAATATTGAAATGGCCAAAATTAGGGAAAATATTTACAGTGTTGACACGATGTAAAAAAAGAGGAGTGGTTCTATATATTCGAGATACAATTCCTGCGAAACAGATTTATACAGATGATGATGGAAGAATTTTGATGGTGGAGATAATGGACTGTTGTACAAAAATACTCTTAATAGCAATCTGCTCCAAATGATAAGAAGAATTTTATCGAAAATTACATATGAAAATAATTGAACTGAACTATGTTAACATTTGTATGATAGGAGATTTCAATGGAATAATTAACAAGAAAGTGGACTATGAAACACAGAAAACAACAAAGAAAAGTAGGAAGACTCTTCCAAAATCCTTTTTTCAAATGACAGAGAAAATTAATTTTAAAGATGCATGAAGAGAGAGAAATCTTAAAAACAAACAATACACTTTTTACTCAAACAGACATGCATCATGGTCTAAAATAGATATGATATGGATGTCAAATGGAACTGATTTCTAATATACAGGAAATTGACATAGAAACAAGTATTTGGGCAGACCACAACCTATGGTCTGGTTGTGGAAGACAACCAGAGGAAAATGGAAAAGGAAAAGGAAAAGGACTTTAAGCAGAAAATGGAGAAAGAATTGGCTTTCTTTTTCAAAGAAAATAAAAAAAGAGGATACATCATTATAGAATCTTTGGGATACAATGAAGGCCTACACCAGAGGCTTGATATCAGACTATACAAGAAAAAGAAACATTAAACAGAAAAAAACCTTTAAAATATTGGAGGATGACTACTTGAGACTTGAAAAAGAGTTGCAGAAACTCCCACAAAAAGGGAAATAAAGTTAAAATGGACATAATCAAACATAAAATGGGGCTAATGGAAAAGGAGGAATTAGCACAAAAAATTAGAAATGTTAAACAGAACTATTTTGAAGATGCAAATAAACCAGGCAGATGGCTAGCCTATAAAATGAGAAAGGAGAGAGAATCAAGAAAGATAATTCAATTAATGGATGAACAAGGACAAGTTTTGTTGTAACTATGTATCATTTATGTGTTTGCAACTGTATATCAATGCAACTATGTATCATTCAGACATTTCAACATTGTATCATTTCACGTGTAATCATTAAGCTTCTGTCTTCTCAGTGACCTTTTACAGGGCACGTACAGAGACAAGGAGTCAAACATTTGCAGAAAAGGTTTATTCACTTGGGATTACATTGTCTGGCATGCAGCTTTGTGAAGAAGTAATATCCTGATCAAATATAATTCTTGCCATCCTGTCTGTCCTGATATCCTGCTGTTGTTTGAGCCATTGTTAAATCTGTACATTCCGTCTGACCTAGGCTTAACCTAGGTTCTGAATAAACAATCACCCCCTTTTGAATGAGCATAATAAAAGAGCGTGTACCCGGGCATTCTGGGCGCACTCATCGCGAGGAACTTCGTCTCCTGTCGTTTCTCTCTCCTTCGCTCCCTATCATGAGACGCCCATCTGATGCGGGATAGCAGATACCGCATTCTGGTGACCCCGACGTGATTCCCTAAGGGGGATACGCTGCGACGCGCTCATATCTTACTTGCTCGATGGGAGCTGTGCACATCATCGGATCTGAAACACGGTCTCGACTTTCGTAAGTATGGGCGGAAACTTTTCTCAACAACAGACAGAGCATCTGAAGGAATTGAGGGAGTTAGTTGCCTCTTCTTCTAAATATTCTGCAAATTTAAAGGGCTCGCCTGTAAAAATTAAACCTATTGCTACATTATTGGCTTATGTGTGGCAACATTGTCCCACTTATCCAGAGAAAGGGTCCTTAAAAATCTCCATTTGGGAAAAAATTGGTGACTATCTCCATAATCCTCCTCGTGCACCTATTGGCATTTTGGTCACTTGGAGGAAAATTATGGAGGCTTTAAAAGTCCATTATAAAATAGAATTTGAATCTCCTCCACCAAGTTGTGATAACTTTCCTGTCCTTCAACCCTCCGCTCCCAATGATCAAAAATCCTTACGAGAGCCTCCCTCCATCCAATCCACTTCTTTAAAAGGAGAGCTCTCGTGTCCTCCACCACCACCCCAAAAGGGGGGGGGGGGTGTTGTAAAAGCCATTCAGCAAGCCTTTTCTGAAGGAGAGATGGATGAGGACACCCTTGCAGCTGCCTCCCTTTATCCTATCATACAAATTGGCAATCCTCCAGCTCCTCTGTACAGCCCATTGTCATACAAAATAATTAAGGATTTAAAAGCAGCTTGCAAGGAAAATGGTATTCAATCTCGCTATGTACAGGGTCTTTTAGGATCAATAGCCCAACCAGGAGCTGACTTAATAAATGCTGATTGGCGTACATTATTTGCCATGATCCTCACGCCTGCACAATTTTTGGTCTGGGAGTCAGAATTTCATAAGCGTACTGCAGCCGCAGCCGCTAGAGGCTTACCAGCAAATGTCACTCTAGATATGCTTAATGGTACTGGCACTATGCTTACCGTTGCCCAGCAGACTGCCACAGACGCAGCTGCTTTCCCTATACTACAGGATTGTGCTTTGGCCGCTGCTCGAAAAGTTGACAATGCGGGATGTGTGCCCAAATCTTTCTCTAAAGTTATTCAAGGACCTTCTGAGCCTTTTTCCTCCTTTATAAATCATCTCACAGAAGCCTTAGAGAGACAAATTGATAATGAGGAGGCTTGTAATGAATTACAATTGAAACTTGCCTATGAAAACGCAAACGCTGATTGTCAGAAAGTTTTGCAACCAATAATTAATAAGAAAAATGTTACCTTGGCAGATTATCTTACAGCCTGCCGAATCATAGGAACCACATCCCATTCCATGTCTACTCTGGCTACAGCCATTACTGAAGGCATGCAGCAGAACATGAGCTCTCTTCTTCCCATTTCCCAACAAAACACTCGCAAAATGGGCAATTGTTTTAATTGTGGCAAGCCAGGTCACTTTAAGAGCCAATGCAGAGCCCCGGGCGGGGGAGCAAATATGTCAAGAAACCAGGTAGCTCGCCCAAAGACACCATGCCCTCGATGCCAAAAAGGCTATCACTGGGCTAATCAGTGCAGAGCCCAAAAGAATGAACAACAGAATAACCCTGCAATCATCAAAAAATCCTTTTTGAATCAGGGAAACTAGAAACGGGGCAGGCAGCCAGCCCCACAACAAAGGCTGATGAAACTTGCAACTTTTCTTCCTTCGCTTACGATCTTGTTGCTAATGAAACTGTTACTTATCTTCCTGGTGTCACTGACTTTCTCTTTGTACGTCTTGTTCAGCCTTTTCATATGCCCCCCAATATTCCAGTGCTAGTCTTTCCTGTAAAGGATTTAGCTGAACAAGGTATTCTTGCCTCTCCTTTTCTGCATGATCCCTCTGTATTGTCTGATGTCTGTCTGTCTGTACTAGCTAATACAGAAGTTACTATAAATGAGGGGGATGTTGTGGCAAAAATGATTGTGCTCTTAGACCAACAACAAGAGCAACTCTATGCAATTGAAAGACCAATTAGTCAACCAAAACCTACGGTAACATTCTTATTGAATGGTCGATCCTTTCTTGGTCTTTTAGATACTGGAGCAGATATTTCCGTCATCCGAACCGCTGAGTGGCCAAACACCTGGCCTGCAGATGTGGCACCAGCGGTGAGAGGAGTGGGGGGACTCCAGGAGACTCGCATTAGCAGAAACTGGGTAAAAGCCCATTCCCCTGAGTCTCAAAGTGTTGCTTATATTAAACCAGCTGTAATTCCTCTGTATACTAACTTGTGGGGAAGAGACCTTATGTCACAATTTAATGCACAACTTACCCTTTACTAACCATGCTTCGCTTGCATTTGACTCACAATAACCCTGTGTGGATTGATCAGTGGCCTCTCCCTTCTATAAAGCTTGAAGCCTTACATTCTCTTGTTCAAGAACAATTAGATAAAGGTCATCTAGAACCTTCATTGAGTCCATATAATACCCCAGTTTTTGTTATCAAAAAGAAAAACGGCGCTTGGCGCCTCCTTCAGGATTTAAGGGCTGTGAATTCGGTCCTCCTTCCAATGGGACCCCTGCAATGTGGTCTTCCAAATCCTAACATAATTCCTCAAGAGTATGACCTTATCATTATTGATTTAAAAGACTGTTTTTTCTCCATTCCATTACACCAGTCAGATAGAAAATTATTTGCTTTTACAGTACCAACTTTAAATAATCAGAGACCTACCAAATGATATCAATGGAAAGTCTTACCACAAGGCATGTTAAACAGTCCAACTATGTGCCAATTTTTTGTGGATTTAGCCTTGCAACCATACAGGGACAGATATCTTCATTTTTTAATCTATCATTACATGGATGATATATTGGTATCTGCACCTGGCCCAAAGGGCACGGTATTAAAAACTCTGCCGTGCCTGACCTCCATTCTAAGTAAAGCAGGTCTCACAATAGCCCCAGAAAAAATACAATCCAAACCACCCTTTTCCTATTTAGGTCACAAGTTACTTGCTTCAGCTGCTGTTCCTCCCTTCCCCTCCCAACACTTCCCCCAAAACCTACACTTGTGATCTTACAACAGTTCCTAGGAACCTTAAATTGGGCACGTCCTTATTTGGGTTTGACCACAGCTACATTAGCTCCTCTCTTTAATGCTCTTACACAAGGTAAAGCCCCTTCTGATGTTATCATTCTAAATAAAGAGCAGTTGCAGGCATTAAAAGACGTTTCTCATTCACTGGCTACTCGATGGGTGGATCGAGCTATAGAGAATTGCCCTTTATCAATTGCTTTACTAAATACTGTTCAGAGACCAACAGCTGTTATTATGCAATCTCATCAAACACAGGTTCTGATTTTAGAATGGCTTCATTTGTCTCACACCCCACGGACCACAATCACCAGTAAAGCCTCTGCATATTCCCAGTTGATCTTTAAAGGTCGACAAAGATGTAAACAACTCATGGGATGTGAGCCTGTTTCAATATTCACTCCTTGCTCACTGACCACGTGGGAAATGCTATGGTGTAATTCAGAAGAACTACAATACGCTTTAGAAGAATGGCCAGGGCAAACTTCTTGCCATTTACCAGCAGACCCACGTTTCACTTTTCTTAAAACTCTCCCTTTTGAATGGCAATCCCCCCTCTCAATATCTCCATTAGTAGATGCACCTACGCTTTATGCAGATGGGGGGAAAGTGTATGGTGCTTGTGCATGGAACCAGGAGAGAGAGTGGAAAACTAAAATTACCCCTCTGCAATTTTCTGCTCAACAGGCAGAACTTGCTGCATCTCTTATTGCATTTCAACAGTTTCAAAAAGCTCCTTTTAATTTAATAGTTGATTCCTTGTATGTTTCTCAGATTTTGAAAAATATATATCAAGCCTATTTATCTCCTAGCATATCTGTTCCTTTGTTAAAATTGATGATTCCTATACAACAATGTATCAACAGTCGTAGGCATCCATTCTTTGTAGCACATATCAGGAGCGACCAACCTCTTCCTGGTATTTTACAGGAGGGAAACAAGGTGGCAGATGCAGCTGCATCAGGTAAATTAATTTGTAATCTGACAGCAGCACAAAGCCATGACTATTTTCACCAAAATAAAAAAGCATTACAAAAACAATTTTCTCTAACTCAGGCAGAAGCTGCTGCCATTATTCAACAATGCCCCACATGTAGTAAGCAAGGACATTTCATTCCCATAGGAGTAAATCCTAGAGGATTGAAAGCTTGTGAAATTTGGCAAATGGATGTAACTCAGTATCCACCTTTTGCACCTTGGAAATATTTGCACGTTTCCATCGATACATATTCAGGATTTATTCTGGCTACTCCTCAAAGGGGAGAAGCTGTAAAACATGTCATCAATCATTCAATTTGTACCTTTGCCTCGCTGGGACGTCCAAAAGAAATCAAAACAGACAATGGACCTGCCTATACGAGTTCTGCTTTCCAGGACTTCTGTAATAGATGGGATGTAACTCACAAGTTTGGGATTCCCTACAACAGCCAGGGGCAGGCTATTGTGGAACGAGCTCACTTATCTCTGAAACGTGCTCTTGATCGCTATTCGTTGCGGGAAAAACCTCCCAACCTCCCAGCATTGCAAAATTCTCTTAACATTTGTCTTTACACTTTAAATTTTCTTAATCTGACTGGCATTCCTCCTACTTCTGCTGCCTCACGTCATTTTTCCTCCCCTTCACCCCCTCCTAACAGACCTCTGGTACATTATCGCAGATTGCCAGATCCCACCTGGCAGGGTCCTGCTGAGCTTCTCACCTGGGGACGAGGCTACGCTGCGATTTTACTACCAGACAAAACCACTTGCTGGGTCCCTGGTCGGGCGGTAAGACCCTATCATGGGAATTCCTCTGCTACATCTGCATCTTAAACTCTTCCTGATATTCTTGCCTATATCCTCTTTGCAATTTCTACCTTATTCATATCCTACTTATACCTTTGTTCAACATGGTCATTGGACCACATTAGAATTTCGCTTTATTAATTATGACAATGACTGTCCTATTGTCTGTTGGCATAATAATCTTCCCTTAAATCTATCTCCTTACATTTACACATACTTCAACAAAACCTATGCTTCCTGTCAAAAGATTATGTATATTAAAGCCACTTCATTAACAGAAGGCTATTATACTTGTTCTATGAAGGTACGTCATGAAAATGCTACCCATAGCTTTCACTCTATCACTTCTGTTTTGTTTACAGAACACTCTATCACTCGCTCTTTTGTTCCTTCCTTACTCCTCCTATGGAAAAGAACCTTAAAATCTTTTCCTCTATTCAAGCTAGATATAGGGGGACCTAAATGTCCTTCTCTTGCATTATGGGTTCCTCCAACCCAATTAACATCCTTGATGAATGATCAAATTAATCTTCATTGTCATTATTGTAATTATTATCCTTTTTCTACTAATTGCATTCCCTTTTCATCTCTTAAATGTTCTACAACTAACTTGTCCATAGTCCTCTCTCCTACTTGTAATGCTTTTATATACCCAAACTCTGATCCTGTCAACAAACAACGCTTCAAAAGAACTGTCCATGACGATCCACAGAAGCCTCATAGAAAATATAATATTACTTGGACTATAAAAGATTTTCAAGGCATTCCTTTAAGCTCTACAACCAATTCTTCTCGCATAGAAGACTTCTACCCACCACTTCAATTTGATTTGGCAGAAATGCTTGTAGACTCCACCGCCTACAACTCACCTTCTCATCCAACTGAGCCTAGTCATAGAGTGGTAAATAAATATAGGTTTTATGTATGCCCCGGACAGCCCGTTTCCAACACTCAGACCCCTGCCCAACGACTTCTTGACTGTGGGGGGGTCATCGGATTACTTTTGCAAAGCCTGGTCATGTGTTTCAACTGGACATATTTATTGGGATCCGGGCACTAAGGGTGATCTCATTACTGTCACTCGCACCACATGGGACATTCCATGCAGTGATAAAAAATTACCCAAATGCAACCCGGTAACCATAAGGTTCACGGACCAAGGCAAGAAAAGTACTCTATGGGACACTGGCTTGAAATGGGGTGCCCGCCTAAAAGGAGTCTGGCCGGAAAAGCATTATGGAAATATTTTTTACATTCAACGTCACATTGAACTCCCTCGCTCTAACCCGGTGGGACCACATGAAAAGGTTATTAAATCCCCATTCTTGCAACCCATAACACAGGGAGTTAACCCATTGATTCCAATGATCAAAGCTTCCTATGCCTTGCTGAACTCTTCAAACTCATCAATTGCCTCCACATGTTGGCTTTGTATTTCTGCCTCTCCACCTTTTTACGAAGCCATCGCTTCCCAAGAATCCATTGCTAATTCCACATCAGACGAACGTTGCCGTTGAAGGAACTCCACTATTACTGTTTCTTCCATCACTGGGGTCGGTTGTTGCTTGGGAAATATTCCATCCAATTACTCACAATATTGTCATAATGTTTCTAATGGCTATCATTGTAATGTATATCTTCCTAAGAACCGCCTTGGCCGCACCCACACCATCGGAGGATACTCTGCAGTCTACACCACTTCAGGAGAAAATTTAACATCATGCCTGAAAGGAATGTATTTTATCCCTGGCAATAACTCTGTCTGGGCTTGTTCCACCGGTCTCACAGCATGTGTCTACGGGGATGAACTTATTAAATCCAAATCATTTTGCATTCAAGTATGGCTTGAACCAAAAATTAACGTGTATAACTCTGATGATTTTATATCCCTACAGGCACCCATGGAATACCCCCTCAGAGCAAAGCGGGAAATTATTAGTACTCTCACTCTAGGTCTACTGCTTGCTCTGGGCACCATGGGCGCAGCCACGGGCATTGCAGGACTAGCTGTCTCTGACCAAAAAATTACAGCTCTGGGTTCAGTCATTGATGATGATTTATTACGAATTGAGAAATCAATTACAGCTTTGCAAAACTCCTTGACGTCCCTCTCAGAAGTGGTCTTGCAGAATCGTAGAGGCTTAGATCTGTTATTTTTAAAACAAGGGGGATTGTGTGCTGCGCTTAAAGAAGAATGTTGTTTTAATGCTGATAACAGGGGGATCGTGTTGGATTCTATGAAAGAATTAGAAAAACACTTAAAAGATAGAGAAAACGAAAGGTTAAACATGTATAATTGGTATCAAGGCTTGTTTTCTATTTCACCATGGCTTACAACCCTTATAACTGCATTGGCAGGACCATTAATAATCATTATATTGATATGTATTATAGGACCTTGTTGTTTTAATAGAATATTGCAATTTTTGAAAAATCAATTATCCTCCATAACTGCTAATGTTAATGTGTTATTGCAAGCTCATGTTAAGTCCTTAACACCGGACGAAAAAATGTCATTGCTGAGTTACCGCTCCTTGGACAACCCTGACGCTGACGGATCGCACTCCTGCCTAGATGATTGGGACGGTGAACATTTCAGAAAAAAGGTTCCTGTCTTCTTGGACAAGGAAGAAGACTTGTCATAAATAATAAAAACAGAGGAGATGTTGTAACTATGTATCATTTATATGTGTTTGCAACTGTGTATCATTGCAACGATGTATCGTTCAGGCATTTGCAACATTGTATCATTCACGTGTAATCATTAAGCTTCTGTCTCCTCAGTGACCTTTTGCAGGGCACGTACAGAGACAAGGAACTAAACATCTGTAGAAATAGTTTATTTACATTGTGATTACATTGTCTGGCATGCAGCTTTGTGAAGAAGGAATATCCTGATCAAATTATAAATCTTGCCATCCTGTCTGACCTGGTATCTTACCTTGTTTGAGCTATTGTAAATCCTGTGTATCCTGTCTGACCTGGGCTTGACCTAGGCTCTGAATAAACAATCACCCCCTTTTGAATGAGCATAATAAAAGAGCGTGTGCCAAGACATTCTGGGTGCACTCATTCCGAGAAACTTCATCTCCTGTCGTTTCTTTCTCCTTCGCTCCCTATCATGAGACGCCCATCTAATGGGGGATAGAAGATACCGCAGTCCACAGTATTTTTCTGGTCTGCTAATTTAGTCACTGTGTTGAAGAATGAAATGAGATTGGTTTGGCATGATCTGTTTTTAACAAACCCTGTGCTGACTGCTAGTTATTACTTTACTTGTTTCTAGATGTTGGCAGATCTGTGGGTTGTTGTTTTTTTGTTGTTGTTATCTTTTCCAGTATCTTCCCGGGTATTGATGTTCGGCTGATTGGTCTACAGTTTCCTGGGTCTGTTTTTTTCCTTTTTTGAAGATGGGAACCACATCAGCTCTTTTCCAGTCCTTTGGTAGTTCCAGGATTTTTGAAAGATATGGTGCAGTGGTTGTGAGATGACCTCTGCCCGTTCCTTTAAAACTCTGGGAAGTAATCCATCAGGCCCCGGTGATTTGTTTTCATCAAGATCAGACAGGTGTTCTCTGATTATTTTTTTTGCTTATTTTAACTTTTATTTCTGTTCTGTCTTTTACAGTTATGTTTTTGGTGGGTTGAGCTACAGTTTCCTTTTGCATGAAGACAGATGCAAAGAATGAGTTAAGCAGTTCTGCTTTCTCTCTGTTGCCTGTTACTTCCTTGTCATCTTCTCTCTTTACTGGACCGACTGTTTCCTCGATTTTTTTCTTGTTATTTATATGTTGGAAGAAACTTTTTTAATGATCTTTGTCTTTTGTTGCAAGTCTTTGTTCTGAGCCTTTGCTATCCTGACTTCGTCTTTGCAGATTCTGGCTATCTGCTGATATTCTGCCTTAGTTGTATGTCCTTCTTTCCATTTCTTGTACTTGTCCTTTTTTTCTTTCAATTTGCCAGAGAAATCTTTATGCAGTCATGCTGGTTTCTTCTTGGATTTCTTGTTTTTCTTTCTCAGTGGTATTGTTCTGGTCTGGGCTTCTACGATCATACTTTTTAGTGTTTCCCAAGATTCTTGAGTTGTTTTCCCCTTTAGGATTTTCCTCCATGGAATCTTTCTCAAGTTCTCTCTGAGTTTATTGAAAGCAGCTCTTTTAAAATCCAAGACTGTGGTGGCATTATGTTCTGTTGCTTGTGTTTGTATTGAATTCTAGTATGACATGGTCACTCTCACCCAAGGTTCCTGCAGTTTCAACTCCCTCTATCACTTCTTCTCTGTTTGTAAGAATTAAGTCCAGCATGGCTGTCCCTCTACTTTCACCCTCACCCTTTTGGACAACAAAGTTGTCAGCTAGGTTGGTAAGGAACTTATTTGATTTCTCACTTGGTGCAGAATTAGTTTTCCAATTGATATCAGGATAATTGAAGTCTCTCATTACTATTGTTGTTTCCTGCATATGTTTGTTAGTTGGCTGGCAAAAAGGACATCTATATTTTCTGCTTGATTAGGTGGCCTATAATATACACCTATGGCCATGTCATTCTTTTTTTCTTTTATATTGACCCATATATATTCTAGGAGGTTTTCATCTTTGTTTTCATGTATTTTTGTAGCAATATAGTAGTCCTTTACATACAGTGCAACTCCATCTCCTCTTTTATGGGGTCTGGTTTTTTTGAATAGTTTGTATCCTTCTACCAGTATGTTCCAGTCATGGGTTTCATCCCACCAAGTTTCGGTTATTCCAACTATATCATATTTACTTTCATGTATTCATAGTTCGAATTCACCCTGTTCGTTCCCCAGACTTTGTGCATTTGTATATAGGCACTTGAGATCTTTATGTCTGACACTGTGTTTACTATCTACATAACCTGTGTTGTGCCCACCTGCCCCTACTTTCTTGCCACCTGTTTGATTAGTGCACATGGTATGGCACTCACTATTAAATGTTTGGTTTTGGTTGCCATCAAGGTTTATAATCTTACCTGCACAAACATCTATTTTGCATGCACTGGTATCCTTATTAATTTTAGGTTGCTGGGGACAGATATGTTCTGAATCCATTAATTCTCTGTCCCCGCTGTTCAGTTTAAATGTTTATCCAGGAAATCTGTGAATTTGATGCCAAGTAACTCAGTCTCTTTCTTGGATGGATGCAAACCATCTCTTTTATACAGTTTTTCATTGGACCAGCTGCAGACATCATGACTAATAAAAACCAAAGCCTTCCCTTTTATACCACTCCTTTAGCCACATATTAAACTCTGCTTCACGCTGCCTTTTCCCTTTTTGTTCCTTGTATACTGGTAGAGTAAAACAATGGATAGCACCAGGTCCAGATGGATTGCCAGTGGAATTTTATAAGACATTCCGGGAATCACTGAATCTTCCATTATTAGAAGTTATGAACGAAGTTATGAACGAAGTTATGTCAAAGAAGAGAATACCCAAATCATGGTCAAAAGCATATATTACACTTGTGCCGAAGGGGGACATCGACCCACAGCAAGTTAAGAATTACAGACCTATATCCCTGCTAAATTCAAACTATAAAATATTTGCTTCAATATTGGCAGAAAGATTCAAAAGATATTTAATTAATTTTATTCATCCTGATCAAAATGGGTTTCTGCCAAAGAGACAAATTAAAGACAATATGAGAATAATTCTGGATACTTTGGAATATTACGAGGCACATCCTGAAAAACAAATGGCTTTGATGTTTTTAGATGCACAGAAAGCCTTTGATAACGTGAATTGACGATTTATGTTATTATAGTTGGAACAGATGGGCTTTGGTAAGAAAATTATTCAAGCCATAGAAACAATATAAACAAACTGCAAAGGTAATGATAAATGGAGAATTGTCAGATTTCATTTACATAAGAAAAGGGACTAGACAAGGTTGTCCACTGTTGTCCACTATGTTGTTTGTGTTAACATTAAAAGTGTTGAATAGGAACATTAGAGAAGAAAAAGACATAAAAAGAATGAAAATTAAAAAGGAAGAATATAAATTGCAAGCATTTGCAGATGACTGGTTTTCATATTAGAGGATCCACTAGAAACAGCACCCAAATTGATAGAAAAGATAGAAGAGTATGAAAAGGTAGCAGGCTTTATATAAATAAATAAAGATAAAACAAAGATATTAAAAATAACATGTTAGAAAAAGGAAGAATTGGCTGAAGTTCCGGGTCACAAATAAGGTTAAGTACTTAGGGATACATATGACAGTCAGATGCAGTACACTCAAGGAGGATAATTACCTTAAACTCAAACAACAGATTGTGACAGATTTGGCAAAATGGGAAAATTTACAATTATCGTTAATTGGGAGAATATCAACAATTAAGATGAATATATGACCTAGAATTTTATACTTATTCCAGACAATTCCAATTAGGTTAGGAAAGAGTTTTTTGAAGATTTAAATAAAACAGTGTTGAAATATATTTGGCAGGGAAGAAAGCAAGAATAAAACAAACTGTTGCATGATGCAAGAATACGAGGGTATATATATATGTGTGTATGTATGTATGTATGTATGTATGTATGTATAACCATTGGAAGAATGCATAATATAAATTTATAGCAAATATAGAATATTTTGTATAAAATGAGTGAATAACAGTTTAGTCAAATAAGTGATTAATGATTGATAATTAATGTACACACATATATTAGATTGATAATATCAGAACTTATATAAATGATAAGTGATGACTATGAAGAGGAAGCACAAAAGATATGTAACCAGCTGACACATTATATGTATGTAATTTGATGGTGACTTTATGTTTTGTTTGTGTAAGTCTGTTTCTAAAAAATAAAACTTGTTTGGAAAAAAAAAAAGACCAAGTGGAAGCATTCAGAGACTGGGAATCAGACATACTCCCTCCTAATCACCCCACTGACTGTGCCATTGAGATACTTTTGGGGGCAAAATTATCTAAGCCAAAGATGTATTCAATGATCCCAAGAGAGATGGAGGAGCTGAGAAATTTCATGGATAAAAGTCTAGCTAGGAGTTTCATCTCACTGGCAAAGTCTAGAATGGCAGCCCCTGTGCTCTTTAAAGAGAAGAAAGATGGGTCTTTGAGATTATGCCTGGATTTTTGTAGGATCAACAGTGTCTGTGTGGAAAACATGCACCCCCTCCTCATCATAAAGGCATGCTGGGATACCTGGCCAGGGGAATTGTTCACCAAGCTGGACCTAAAAGAAGCATATTACCAAGTAACAATAAAAGAAGGCAATGAGTGGTAAACTGCTTTCAATTGTCTCTTAGGGCAGGGGCTGACAACCTTTTGGACCTCAAGGACTACAAAACTCATAATTTTAAATCCTGGAGATCACTAATATGAATTTTGACTGATGGTGGCTTGCTGACATTGATGGGAGAGAAAGAGAGAGAGAGAGATATCTGATCTAACCTCTCTTTCTTTCCTCCATCCCTCCCTCCATTCCTCTCTCTCTCTCTCTCACACACACACACACACACACACACACACACAAACACACAGAGGCAGGGATGGGATTCAAATTTTGTAACAACTGGTTCTGTGGGCATGGCCTAATTTGTGGATGTGGCTTGGTGGTCATGTGACTGGCTGGGCATGGCTCATATGTAAATATTATAAATATTTATGTAAATATTGAATTTTTTATTAAAAAAGAGCAACTTTTACAAAAATCAGGCAAAGCAAGCAGGCAGAATCACAGATTAACTTAGAGATCTATGATTCTGCAATTGGCTACCTGAGTCTTCACATAAAATTTGCCAGCAAGCAAACTCACAAAATTAACTCATAACACACTATGTATGTAAATAATGAGTTTTTTTTATTAAAAGAGAGAAACTTTTACCCAAAATCAGGCAAAGGCAGGCAGACTAGAGCTGCTCACAGAATCACAGATTAACTTGGTGAATAGTGGTACTAGATTCACCCTTTTTAAAGTAACCAGCAGGATTGAATTAGTACCAGTGCCAGAGTTTTTGAGGAAACCTCCTTCTTCAGTAACAATAGCTGAATGGATGGAGACCCTGAAAGCTGCTTGGAGAAACATGCAGAAAGTTGTGATTAAGGCGAGGGAGTCATAAAAGAGGCAGGCAGATTGGAAGAAGAAGAAGAAGGAGAGAGTTTACTTGTCTACGAAACACCTAAGTTGAACCAACCTTGTAAAACAACTGGGTGTTAAGTACATAGATCCATTCCCAATTGTAAATCCAGTTATTGTGGTGTTACAATTGCCTAAGATACTCAGGTGATACTGTAGCTTGTTGAAGCCTTTCCAAGACTCTAAGTTAAGGCCAATCAAGGACTAGCTACCACCTCCAGTGATGATGTGGGGGGTGGGGGGAGAAATACTATGAGATAAAGAGGATATTGGACTCAAGGTACTTTAAGGGGAAATTACAATATTTAACGCAATGGAAAGGATATCCCTCAGCTGATGTGGAGTGGATAAGTACTCAAGATGTTAGTGCACACAAGTTAGGAGAAAGGTTCCATGCGAAATATCCCAAGCAACCAATGTGATTAGTGAAGGTTAAGACCACCTAAGCAACCATTATTAATCTGTGTTTAATATTTTTCAGGTGCCCATTTCTTTTAGGGGGTCTACATGTCAAGAATGGATTGCTTTGCTTCTTTCATACCTATTGCTTTTCAATTTGCCAATGGACTGGGGCAGTGGTGGGATTCAGATTGTTTTAATAATGGTTCTGTGGGCATGGCAGGGGAAGGATACTGTAAAATCTCCAGTCAAATATGGGATCTGACGGTTCTCTGAACTACTCAAAATTTCCGCTACCAGTTCTCCAGAACTGGTCAGAACCTGTTGAATATCACCTCTGGACTGGAGGGAGGGAAATGGAATGTGGAGAATGCATGCAGGGATTGTGAGAAGTTAAACCCAGCAAGGCCACCGCTGCAGGCGCTTGAGAAAGAGAAGACCATCTCATAATTGGACAATGTGATCAACCAGGGTAAGGAGGAGAATAGTTGTTTAACTGGGCAAGCATTTGTGGAGAAAACCAGAGATAGTTTCATTTCTTCAGTACCAATACGGTGTATCCAGTAAAGTTTTACTTTTGTGAATTTAATTCTCCTAAGAGTGTTTCCTTGTTTTGGATTTGCTAATTGGACAGCTGACGGTGCCATTTAATATAAAAGCCACTTATTTTGTATTTTTTACTCTTGTTGAAAATATTCCCACACTATAGAATTGATTAAATAACCAGGCAATGTCTTCTTTTTTATGTACTTAACAGATTCCAAAGTTAACTATTTCCTTGGAAAAAATATGTTTTCATCTTTCACACAAATTTATCCCAATGTTTTATACTGAGTAGTGTTCCATTTAAATGTATGTGCCCCAGATATCTTATCTAAAATACTGATAGGAAATAACATGAATGTAAAAATAATATTGAATAGATTTTTAAATGTTTTGTTTTAACTGCAGGATGTCTTTTTTTTTTAAGTTTTAGCATTTTCAGTGGAAAATGTTTACTAAGAAAAATAGCTTAGCTTTCATTGATGTCATGAGAACTGAGGTAACTGAGGTAACCAAGTAAAAGGCAAAAAGAAAAAAGTCCCTAAAGGTAGCAGACCAGTTTCAAGTAAAATGCAACCACATTGCCAGAATAGTAACCTCAGAATTGCAATGTTTATGATCATGCAAATAGGGAGGGAACACAATGAGAATTTCAACAATGAGATAGTTAATCATACCTATTTGGTTTTTAGTGGTCTGGCGAGAAAGGGTGAATCATCTATTTCCGAAGCATTTCTCTTTGGCACTTAGATAATTCATGAGCACAAGATATGAACAGGCTAAACTCTCAAATAAAACCTCCAACTATCTCTTGAGAACTACAGTCCACAATTATAATTTACCTGGCTTCACATGAGAGTTGAAATTTCACAAGCTAATTTTGTCACATTCTTTGAAAGCAGTTCTTTCCTCAGTCATTTTTAATAGATGAACTGCATCTAACCCAGTAATGACTAAACAATAGGAAAGTAATTTCTTAAGATTAAAAATGGGTGGGTGGGGAAACTTAGATATTATAATGTAAGACAGTAAGATAACTGGGAAGTAAGAGATGGAGAGTAAATGGAAGGAATGAAGTAAAATTGCCTGAGCTTTCCAGAGTGGAATTAAACTTCAAAACATGAAAATTGTTGATTTGGCATGCTTCCAAGATACAGGTTAGAAAAAGCATTTGCTGTCATCAGATGAGATATCTGAGGCTTCAGAAAGAATGACATAGGGGACTATGGAGAATTGTACCACTTTAAATGAGTACTGACATCCCCCTTAGGAACCCACTTCCTAGGAAGTCATTGCTAACATCATCTATTGCAAGTCTAGCACCTACTAAATACATAAGTTTGTGCATTCAGACTATTAAATCGATTTCTACTTTATCTGAATATTTATTGAGTGATTTTGATTATATTCTCTCTGTCTGTAACTGATGTTTAGACTTGATTTTAAAATAAAAATATTTTTTATTATTTTTTATTATCATTAAATTTTTATGCTGCTTACCTTGCCAAGGAGGGATGTTTGCAGTGGTGGGATTCAATTTTTTTTACCATGTTCTGTGGTACCATGGCTTGGTGGGCATGGCAGGGGAAAGATACGGTAAAATCTCTATTCCCATCCAACTTCAGAGAGAGGATACTGCAAAATTCCCATTCTCTGCCTATACCACTAACCTGCTTTCCAGCTCCATTCTCTTGTGCAGGGCAACAAAAGAAGACCCAGCAGATCAGCTGGGACTCGGGAGGCAGAGAATGGATGGGGGCAGGACCAATCAGAGGTGGTATTTGCCAGTTCTCCAAACAACTCAAAATTTCTGCTACCGGTTCTCCAGAACCTTCTGAATACTACCTCTGGATGTTTGAATGTTGCCCTGGAAATGCTAAAGAATGTTATTCAATACAAAAATAAAATTATTTCAGAAGTATTTAATTCACATACATCATACATACATTAAAATAAAGAAATTGATACAAACATGTTACACGTGCATGGATTAAGACTGAATTTCTGCATATGGGTTAGTGATTTGGCTTAGTATACTCTTAGAACCAAGTTCCCTTATGGTTTGTAAACCAAGATTTATGGCTTCACAGAATGTGCAAACTTAGCCAACACTGACTTCTTCAACAAGCTATGAATAAATAAAATACACTATGAGTTTTTGAAAAGTTTGGCCCAGTAATTGCATGTATGGTAGTGTTTCCACATTGGGCTTATAGAAATTGGGTGGCCTTAGATGAAAGCAAAGAGTCCCAAAAGCTCTAATGGTTTGGTGGTATCTAAACATTGCCAGGAGTTCTGCAGCCTAGATATGATAAACCTGGTAGACAGGGGTGGGTTTCTACGGTTCTGTCCACCTCTGTAGAACCGGTAGCTCTGAAGAGCAGCAGACATAGAACCGATTCTATGTCTGCTGATGTTTTTGCCCACCTGCCCACCCAGGCTCTTACCTGACCTTTATTTCCTGATTTTTCAACTTCAGCTGCTGAAGGAGACAGAGCTGCAGTTTAAAAAACAAGAAAGGAGGGCTGATTCAAAGGCTGCTTCTCCACTGGCAGCATGCTAATGACTTGAGGCTCACAGCAGGCAGGGAAGCTGTAAATCCCGAACCAGTAGTTAACCCTTTCGTATCCCACCCCTGCTGGTAAGTATATTTTCAGTATGCCTATATGAGTGTAGTGTGTGTAAGACAACATGAAGGGCTGTGCTTATTTTATAATAAAGGGGACACAATTCTGAAAGGTCTTAATTCCAACACATTCATAAGTCTTCTTCTTTGCAAGTCACTTTGGGAATCTGTAGGATGTCTAGAAATGCTGACACATATAAGACTGTGACCACAACATCACTTTAAACCAAAGTGTCAGAAAAATTGTCAGTGAAATCTGTTTCACAGAACTGAAAAGTTACAGCAGTTCAATGAGGGAAATCCAAGAGGTTATTGGCAGGCAGAGTTGTCCTATATTTGTCTCAATTCAGTCCTTAGTCTTATTTATTACTAAGGCTGTGAAGGCAGGGTGTGTGGACATAAGCTTTTTTTTTTTTTTTGCAACTTTAAAAAATGGCTTCCTCCTTTCCTGGAATTCTTCTAAGGCACTGGTTTGGAACTTTGAAATTCTTTATAAATATAAATACAAATATAAATACTGATGTTTGAATGGGCACGTGACTAACTTCTGATCTGATCTTGAGAGTCATCTTGCCACCACCAAGTTGTTTCTGCCAGTTTACTGCAGCCAAGTCACTACAGGACAACACCACATGGCCAACTTGCCACAGAGCCAACTTGCCGCACAGCCAGCTTGCCAGGCTCAGCCAGAGGGAGAGCCAGATGATGGGCAAACATGCCTGACACTGGTCTCCAATTTTCACATCACCTTCTCTGAGCTGAGCTCCCAGAGCTTGGAATGGCAGTGGCAGCAGGGTGTGTGGAAATAGAACATGCCCAGCCACTGCTATCTCCATTCACTTGCCATGCCCACTGCCACCACTGCTGAACAGCCCAAACCACATCACTACTGCCAACCACCCCAACCACAATTGCTGCTGCTGAATGGCCTGTGACAGCTGCCACAAAAGTGTGTGTGAAAATGGGATGCCTTCTCTCTCCATCTCCTCCCTGCTGCCCACCACTGCTGAACCCCTGAATATCACCACTGCTACTGAATGGCTCAAAATCCAAATGGCCTGCAGTTCAGTGTGGTGGCAGTGGTGGCGGCAACAGGGAGTGTGAAAATGGGAAGCCCTGGATACTGCCATCCTGTATTTACCCACCCCCTTGCTCACCTGCCCACCTGGCTGTCCCTCCAGTAGAAAGCCACCCCCCTAGCTGCCGCCATTGCTCTGCACTTTGCCCACTTATTTGCTTGCCTGCTTACCTGCCTGACTTTCCATCCAGGGTCCTGCTGTGAGTTGTCCCTGTGGTGAATTGGAGTTGTTCTGTGACAACTTGGCTGCTGTGAGTTGACAGAGCCAACTTTATAGTGGCAAGCTGGTGAGTGGCAGTGAGCTGGCCACACCAAGTTGTCCTAGACCAGTGATGGCTAACCTTTTCGGCACCAAGTGCCCCCTGTACAAGTGTCCACAAGCCCACACATGCACCCTGCCCCCATGCATGCATCCTGTCTCCGTGCTTGCGATTCCCACATGTGCTCCTCACTGCCGCGCATACAAGCATGATGCTTCATGTGCTCCCCGCCCCCTGCATGTGCAAGTATGACTCATGTGGGTGCACCCTGCCCCCCGCGCATACACACGCGACTACCAGCAAAGACCTGAAGACCAGCTGGCTGGTGGGAAGCATGTGCACATGCACAGCGGAACTTAGCTGGAGCGATGGCTCGCATGCCCAGAAAGAAGGCTCTGCGTGTCACTGAGCACACACTTTTGGCATGCGATGACAAAAAGGTCAGCCATCACTGTTCTGGTGGATTATACTGTATATAGTGAAATATAAAGAAGAATTGAGGGGAGGAGAAATGCAAACATTCTAAACACCCAACAATTCTAGGTATCATGCTGCAAAATTGTTAGGTTTATATCATATTTATGTGGTCACAGTAGTTTCCGGACTTAAAAATAGGATTGCTGTTCTAAACTTTCTTAGACAAGATCTTACAGAAATCTTCAAGCAATTGTCTTGTTTTCCATGCTATTCAATATCTACAATGGGTGGCTGAAATTATTTGAAAAGTTCAATATTCAAATATCTACAATGATTGGGGCTATGTATCATCAACTTAAAGACAAGGAAGATTGATGAACTAGTTATAGTGAACAAATTGAAATTCAGATAGAGATAATATTAAGAAATGTTGACAGTGTCTTCCGGTAAGCACATTTTCTGTGAAAAATGCTCTTTGATTCAATTCTCTGTCCAGATATTCACATTGTACAGTGGTTCCCAACCATTTCTATACCTTGCACCCCTAGAATGCTTCTGTTATATTCTTGCACCCCTTAAAAATAATTATATGCATATAATTTGTACATAATTATACATGTATGCTATAATTTTGAAACTTCTAAACCCAAGTTTTCATACCCCCTGGAATATTGTCTTGCACCCCCAGTTGGAATCCCTTGACATAGTAGCTTTGTGAGGGTCTTTTTTTTAGGCACTTAGGCCTTTCCTGTTTATTTGTTTTTGTGTGTATATTTATTTCCTTATTTATTAGATGTATATTCTTATTTTAATTCATGTTGTCAAAGTCTCTTATAAAGGTGTTTCTATTCATTTTATTACCATAACAACAGCCTATGAGGTTGATTGGCCTGACAGAAAGGATGTGACTGCCCTAGCCCCAAATGCAATTTATTTTCGATCCAGACTGTTCACATTGAAGTTCAAGTCTGCCTATGTTATATACAACAGGCCTGTTACAATATCTCAGTTTAATCTGCTTTACAGATTATTGGGCAAGAGGAATAATAAATGACCATATTTGCCACTTTTTTGAACGGAAGAAAACATTCAGTAAAAACAAGCAAATAGCTTACTGTACTTCCCTCTGATCTAAACGGTTTGACATGATACAGAATTATGACAGGGGGACCATTTCAAATCTATAAATATAATCTGACACAGTTATAATCAACAGATCAAGAGATAATCAGAGTTGGAAGGTGTTCTGTCCGGAAAAACGCGAGGTAGACTGGGTTCCAACAGTAAAAGTCTATTTCAACAGTTAAGTGAAAATGGAACAGTTTGGCTCTTGCCGTGGCAGCCTTTATATACAGCTTGCCTGCCGGCTTGTAGCCAATGACAGTGACTTGCTTTTGGCAGCTCTTTTGGATTGGTTCCTAGTGAACCAATCCCTATGCTGGCTTTTCTAGCCAATCACAATCGAGGATTTGGAGTAGACTATTTTATACCGAACACCCCTCCCCCCTTGGTTTTGTCCTACGTGGTGACGTAGTCGCACAGGTAGGTGGGGCTTCTTCGGATTCTACTGGACTTGCGCAGTTCATTTTTGCTGGAGACTTCAACCGGTTCAGATGGGGTTGCTGTTTCTCCGGCTCTTCTCCATGGAACCGCCTGGAAGGGTGAGTCGGCCATTTTGCTACCGCTTGAGCCTCTCAGGCTGGTAGCCTTGCCGCTCCCTCCTGGTTTCTCCAGGCAGGTTGAGCTGGCTTGGCTGGCCCCTTCGTCTGGATTATTTTCGCAAGTCTCATCTAACCGTAAGTTCCCTTTTTGCTCTTTTTGATTGGTTAGATGTTCTGGGTTTATTTTTTAAAGTTCTTTATTATTTTCTTGTATTTCCCCCCCTTCTTTAGTTTTGTTTTCGTCGATTTTTATTTTTTGTGGTTGTGCATTTGTATTTCTTTCAATGTTTCGGGAACAAAGCTGGTCTATGTGCCGCTTCCATTTCCTGCCATCGTCTACGGTTAGTCGGTAGGACCGGGGGCCTGTGAGTTGTGTGATTGTGACTGGAAGCGATAGGGGGTCCCCAGTAAAATTTTTTGCGTAGACTAGGTCGCCGATTTCAAATGTTCGGAAACGGCTGGAGGAGTCGGGGGGTCTTTCCAACGTGTAATTTGGGTGCAACCTATCTAATTGTGACCTAAGTTTTCTTCCCATTAATAATTCCGCTGGGCTTTTGTTGGTTACGGTGCTGGGTGTGATATGTTGGAGGGTGAGTAGACGGTTGATTTTATCCTGGACATCCCCAAGGTCCATTTTCTCTAAACCCTCTTTGGTAAACCTGACCATTCTCTCCGCCCTACCATTTGCTGCCGGGTGAGCCGGTGCGGTCAGTGCATGGCGTATACCTAGGGAGGCTAGGTATTGTTCAAATTGGATGGCGGTTAATTGTGGCCCGTTGTCGGATACTAGGACGTCCGGCAATCCATGGGTTGCAAAAAGTTTGTTAAGTTGTTTAATGACCACCTCGGTTGTCATAGATGACATTACTACAACCTCCAGCCAATTTGAGTATGCATCTACGACAATTAAAAAGGTATGCCCCCTAGTAGGACCCGTGAAATCAATGTGGATCCGAGACCAGGGGCCTCGTGGGGTCTCCCAGTCCCTTAGGGGTGCTTGTGGTGGGGAAGGCCTGGTTTTCTGACATTTAGTGCAAGTGGCAACCCAATATTCGATATCTTTATCTAAACCAGGCCACCAGACATAGCCTCTAGCGAGGCTTTTCATTTTTACAACACCAGGATGGCCTTCGTGAAGCATACCCAACACCCTTGTCTGTAGTTTAGGAGGGATTACTACCCGATCACCCCACAATAAACAACCTTTTTGAATTGAGAGTTCAGTTTGTCTGGTCCAGAAAGGTTTAAAGTTTTCAGTTTTTTGGTTTTCCGGCCAGCCTTTATCTACCCAGTTTAATATGCACGTAGTCACTGGGTCCTTTGCGGTGGCTCTGGCAACATCGTTTGCAGATATTGGTAGTTCGGGGCATGTTTCTATTTGCAGGGTTGTCATTGTTGGCACCGGGTCTTCCTCCGTCGTCGGCAGCGGTGCTCTGCTTAATGCATCTGCATGGGAGATTTGCTTCCCGGGTCAATGTGTCAATGTGTAAGAATATGCTGCAAGGAATTCTGACCATCTAGTCATCCATGGGGATAAAATGTTCGGTGTAGGTTTGTTTCCCGCCAGAATTCCTAGCAATGGTTTATGGTCCGTTACAATCAAAAATGTTCTTCCATAAAGGTATTCGTGAAAACGTTTCATTCTGGTGATGATTGCCAGGGCTTCTCTGTCTAGTTGACTATAGTTACGTTCTGTTTTAGACAGAGTCTTTGAGTAATAAGCGATGGGTGCCTCTCTCCCATCTGGCAATTGGTGGCTCAGGATGGTACCGACTCCAAACGGTGAGGCGTCGCAGGTTACCGTCAATGGAGGTGTGTTACTAAACTGGATAAGAACGGTGTTTGATGTTAATAAATTTTTTATTTTCTGGAATGCTTTTTGCTCTCTATGACCCCAAGTCCAATTAGTTTTCTTATCCAGCAAACGGTGTAATGGTTCCGCTATTGTTGCTTTGTGGGGGAGGAATACGTTATAGAAATTTATTAGACCCAAAAATGCCTGCAATTCCGTTTTGTTTTTTGGCTGTGGTGCATCTTTAATGGCTTTGACTTTTTTTTCAGTAGGGTGTATACCCTCTCCGTCTATTAAGTAGCCCAGAAATTCGACGCAATCAGTCATTAAGCAGCATTTTTCTTTTTTAACTTTCAGACCAGATTCTCTAAATTTTGTTAGTACATTTCTTAGTCTTTTTTCTAGTTGGGTCGTATCTTTAGCCAAAATCAGGATGTCGTCAAAATATGGTAGGACCCCTTTTATTCCATTTAATAGGCGTTCCATGAGGCTTTGGAAAATGCCTGGGGCCACACTCACTCCAAACTGAAGTCTGTTACACTTGCCCCTTTGTGAGTCACTATTATCTGTGCCTCGGCTGTTAAGGGGTCTACTGGAAGCTGTTGGTAAGCTTGTTCTAGATCTAGTTTAGCAAAAAATTTTCCTCCCCCGAGTGAATGTAGCAAATCTTGTACGACTGGCACCGGGTATGCGCTTTGTTGCAGCGCATGGTTCAGGGTAGCCTTGTAGTCTCCGCAGATGCGTACCGACCCGTCAGGTTTAACCAGTGTTACTATTGGCGTCTCCCATTTAGCATGGTCAACAGGTTCCAAAACCCCTTGGTCAATTAATTTATTCAATTGTTCCTCTATTTTTGCTTTTAATGCAAAGGGAACTCGTCTGGCCTTTAATCTTCTAGGGGCCACCTGGGGGTCTAAGCTAAAGAAAATTGGGGTCCCCCGATACCTGCCTAGGGAGCCATCGAAAACGTCCTGGAATTCGTGGATCAGGTTTTCTTCCCAGTTGGTTGCGGCCACTCGGTCTACTCCGGTCATTCCGATGCCCAATGGTGAGAACCATTCGATGCCCAGGAGGCTGGGTCGGTCTCAGTCGACTATTGTCAGAGGCAGGACTTCGACATGCTGCTTGTAAGCGACTCGGAAATGTCCTAGACCTACCACAGGGATTCGATTCCCTTGGTAGTCCTTCAGAGTTAATTTTTGTTTCTGGAGCTCTTTTAGTTTAATATTTGGGACCAGTTGTCTGATTGACACCATTGACACCATTGACAGGAAAGACTCTGAATCAACCTCCATCTCACAGGGGCTGCGTTTGATTTTTACGATGATTTTAACTTTTTTTCCGCTTTCCGTCTGAGCGCTTCCGATAGTGACAGTTTGATGGGTCTTTTCTCGGTTACTGGCTCGTTTGTTGCGCTCCCACTTTCTCTCGGCTTGTTTCAATTCAGCTTGTGGGGGAGAGTTACTGCGTCTGTTAGAGCTGTTATTTTTTCGATTCCTACAGACCTTCTCGATGTGTCCCCTTTTCTAACAAGCTCTGCAGATGGCATCAAGGAATCTGCAATCGGCTCGAGGGTGGTTTCCTCCGCAACCGGCGCATTCCCGGCAGTTTCTTTTTTCGCGCCTTTTTTGGTTGGCGTATAGGCGGTGGACTTCATCATCTTCCTCTCCGGATTCTGATGTCTCGTCAAAATCTTCATGGTGTGTGGTGGTAGGAAATTGCTTCTTCCCTCTGGTTAGGCTCGTTTTGTCGTTGTTCGCGTTCATTTGTTTCATGGTGGGCGTTGACTTTTTTGCGGCTTCTGCAGCTGTGGCTTCTGCGATTGCTTCTGCAACGGTTATGTTGGGTTTATTTAGCAATTTACTTTGTAAATTAGAGTCTTTTAAACCCAATATTACTCGATCTCGCATGGCTTCATCTAAGTTCAGGAACTCACATGCTCCCCCCAGTTGTCGGAGGGCTGCCACAAAATCAGCGATGGTTTCGCCTTCTTTTTGGTCCCTTCGGTAGAATTCATGCTGTTTGATGAGATTTGACACCACTGGTGCGTAATGAGCCTTCAACATTCGCTGGAGTTTGGGCCAGGTCATTTGCTTTACGTCTCTGGGCTTCACCAATGCCTTGGCCATTTTGAATATCGTATTGAATATTGGTCCGCAATGAGTTAAGAAGACAGCCCTCTTACGCTGGTCTGAGATCTCTTCCATCTCATTACTTTCTAAGTACATTTGGAAACGGTCTACGTAGGATTCCCAATCTTCTTCATTGGGGTTGAAGGGTGCGGGCGGTGCATTATTTCCAGCCATCGCTTCAAGCCTGGGTTTCAATTCGCTGCGTGCACAGTCTCACGTTTTAGGACGATACCATCCTCGTCACCAGTGTTCCGTCCGGAAAAACGCAAGGTAGACTGGGTTCCAACAGTAAAAGTCTTTATTTCAACAGTTAAGTGAAAACGGAACAGTTTGGCTCTTGCCGCGGCAGCCTTTATATACGGCTTGCCTGCCGGCTTGTAGCCAATGACAGTTACTTGGTTTTGCCACCTTTTGGCAGCTCTTTTGGATTGGTTCCTAGTGAACCAATCCCTATGCTGGCTTTTCTAGCCAATCACAATCGAGGATTTGGAGTATACTATTTTATACAGAACAGAAGGGACCTTGTAGGTCATCTAGTCCAACTCCCCACCCAAGCGGGAGACCCTACACTATTTCTGACAAATGGCAGTCCAATCTCTTCTTGAAAGTCTCAAGTGATGGTGCTCCTACAACTTCCGAGTGCAAGCTGTCCCTTTGGTTGATTGTTCTCACTGTCAGAAAGTTTCTCCTTATTTCCAAGTTAAATCTCTCCTTGTTCAGTTTCCATCCATTATTCCTTGTCTGGCCTTCAGGAACTTTAGAAAATAGCTTGACCCCCTCCTCCCTGTGGCAGCCCCTCAAATATTGGAAGACTGCTATCATGTCTCCCCTGGACCTTCTCTTCACTATACTAGCAATCCCAGTTCCTGTAACAGTTCTTCATATGTTCTAGTCTCCAGTCCCCTAATCATCCTGGTTGCTCTTCTCTTCTGGAGTCTCAACATCTTTTTATAATATGGTGACCAAAACTGGATGCAGTACTCTAGGTGTGGTCTTACTAAGGCTTTATAGAGTGGTATTAGTTCCTCACTTGATCTTGATTGTATCCCTCTGTTAATGAATTTAGGATTGCATTAGCTTTTTTGGCTGCTGCTGCACACTGCTGGCTCATATTTAGCTGGTTGTCCACTAAGACTCCAAGATCCCTTTTACAGTTATTGCTATTGAACCTGGTTTCAGCCAGTCGATATGTGTACTTTTATTTTTTCTTGTCTAAGTGTAGGACTTTACTTTTCTCTACATTGAATTTTGTTAGATATGGCTCAGTGTTCTAGTCTGTCAAGATCCATCTACCTTCATGGGTGTTAGCTATTCCTGCCAGCTTAGTATCATCTGCAAATCCCTTTCTACTCCCTCATCTGAATTGTTAAACATCTTAGGTGATTTAAACCAACCCTTAAAATATTAATTATCACTTTATAATTATGAGTGAGTAATATTGGAATATCCCATCTCTATCATGGTTCCTTTCATGCCAATTTAAATCTTCATAAGTAGCAGAAAAAAATCCCAAAACAATTTACCCACCTTCAGGTTTAGTGGTTGATACAAAGTTTGTTTTGTTAGTAGATTTCTTACATCAAGATATGTGTACAGATGTGTTGTATTGTAGTGTCTGACTCATACTAAAAATGGGAATTACCCTCTCACTTTTTTTCCTTTTTAATGTGCGAATGGGACACATTTTCACTAGCTTCATAAATCCTGGCTCCTACGCACAAACTCACTTACCTATATTCCATCTAGCCAATGGAAAAGAAAAAGGGTTACTCATTAATCCATGAAATAAAGCTTTCCAAACTGCAATGCGTGGTTTTCTTCTTATCTGTCCATAAAATGTTAATAAATAGGTAGAGTACTTGAGGACAGCTAAATTAATTCAACTCATCAGAGAACACTTAAACTTCTGCAGATATGAAACTGTTGTTTGCTTGCTTTTTATTTTCTGCCTTTTCATTCAGTTTGATAAACACTACACCCATTAATGGTGCTGTTTTGTATGAGGAAGTCATTAAGAGTATAGACATTCTGAATAAAAATGTAAAAGTGGTAAGTACAATATGTATGATATGTTTGATTATAAATTACTACTTCGTTATTATGTGAAAAGTCACATTTCTAGAATACTGAAAACTGAAATGCTAAACAATATATGAAATTGCAAACAATAATATGTGTTTACTTTTGCATTTATTTAGGGTATGCAAAGTCTACATTCACCCAGAAATATTCGGGTAAGACTTCATCAAAATTTGCTATAACTTGTTTTATTATAGGCACATATAAAATATTTTGAACAGTATATATCACAAAGTATAAGATTCTGAAGTGATAGATATTTACAACATATCTTACTAAGTCATCATTGTATGGTTGTACTTTATTAGACAAATGGCCCTGGTAGAAACTCCTAGTTAATTAGCACTGTTTGCTTTCATGCAGTAAATAATTCCATGTAGCAAGAATTCTGAACCAGATAAAAACATGAACTAGATGTTTTGAACATCTGGTTCATAGATAATTAAATGTAGTAGAACAACTTTGCACCATAAATCTTCAAATTTCCAGTTAACATCAACAGAAATATGAAAAGAATATTTCTGAAATCTGACATATGCAAAATCATTCACTGACATTTCAGTAGTACATGGCAATTGCTTTAGATTCAGAATTGTAATCTAATGGCAAGTTAAACAAACAAGATAAAGAACTTCCACTCACCTGTTCCTTCTGTTTTAGTACATTCAACACTACAGATTTGTTAATTTTCGTTCCAATATGAGCAAAATATATATTCCACTCCTTTGCTTGATTTGCTTCTTTTTTTAACATGAGAATCTCTAATCAGAACCACATTCTCTGAATGATCCAATGTTTGCATTAAATAGTCTTGTTTATCACTTTTTAAAAATTGCCAGTGTTCCACAGACAAAACAACTAAAGCTAGCAACTAATTGCTTAATCATAACTTCTCAACAAATATGTCAGCCAAATTCAGGAAATTAGTGGTTTCACACACATGTAAGCATCTTTTAAAGACTTCATACCAACTTTTCTTCAGCACAGTAGAAACTTCCTGGAGTATTATTTTAATGTAGCTGCACTCTTTTCAACAGCTCAAACAAGTTTATACCATTGCTCAAAAACCTACGTGGACACAATATGTCTGTGAAGTCACAAAACTTGATCTCAACCTTTGAGAGCTTTAGTTTTATTTTTATACAGATGCAATGACTTCCAAATTAGATTATTTCAATATTGTCCACATGAAACTATTTTTAAAGACAGTATGAAAAATGCAATTGGTTCAAAATGTGGAATGTTTATATAAAGATATTCACCATTGTGCATTAATGATGTTACCTAGTTTGGGTAATAAAAGGTCTGCAAGAAAACAATCAAGCTCAGAGAGCATAAGGACCCCTAATATAATTCTGTTTCATGAGAGTCCCTCCGCCCTCCCCTCCAATTCAGAGCCAAAAATCATGTTATCTTTTATCTTTTTGACATTGCTTTGCATCAGTGAACATGATTTACTAGAGTAAACAATAGGGAACTATTTGCTTATGTATTGTTCTACTACCCCACCTAAGTTTTAAAATAGGTTCCTTCAGAAGTTTTTTTTTTAAGTTTTGTTAAGAAAAGGATATGGTAAAAAGGATAATTTGTTAAAATCAAGATATTATTGAGATAATACCCCTAAAAGCTGACCACAACAATTGTATAACTCATCTGTATACATTTACTGTGCTGTGACATAACGGCTGAGTCAGCTTTTAGCCCATCTAAATCCAATTGAGGAATCTAAATCTAATTTTAGCCCATCTAAATCTTATATAGGTGAAGTTTTACATGATAAATATACAGCTGTTTATGATCTGAGAAGTAATTAAAATATTCTCAGTTTATCTAGAAGATGGAAAGTTTGGAACTAATTTTTCTTTTCACCAGATAAATTAAATTGATTATAATATAGCAGGTGACAGAAAAATACATTTAAGAACTGATATATTGTCCCTAGAGTTTTTAAATATATATATTTGTAGAATTTCTTAACTTCCTTATCCTAGCTTAAAATAGAAAATAGAAATAGATACTCTTACTTTACATTACTAATCTAAATAATTACTACAGATAAATACGGCTACTCATGCAATCCCTGGAGAATTCCTGGATGCTTTAAAGAGCAATGCATACTTAATATATTTGTGGTCTTCTGAACTCTGAACATCTTTTCTCAATTTCCAAATTGAAATTTGGAACATCACAAATTTCCTACACATCCCTACTAGATGTTAAACTTTATATTTTTACAATATTCGGTGATAATAAAGCAAATTTGCAGTCCTGTGCCTTACAAAATGTCTGCTACTTCTTGGGAATAGTTTTAATTTTTATCCAAATGCTAAATGTTTTTCCTTTACCATAATACTTTCTATTAAATATAAACATCATATAATAAGTGATATGAGATGCCGACCAAAGCATCAGGAGAGGAAGAAGTCTCATAGATGCCATCTTGGAGCACTGCAAAACAGAATATAAGTTTTAACATGTGATAGTAGTAGGAAATACTTTTGACTTTTTTTATGCTGATTATGGAGACATTCAGTGGAACCCTTATTTATTTTGAGTGATTTATTTCAAATATAATTGATCATGGGCAAATCTGTTAAAATTAAATTTTAAATTATCACGCAAACATCAGGAGTAGGAAAAAATATCTTTGAATATTGAAAAAAATTACTTCTTACTTTGCACAGTAATAATCACATTTGCTCAAAAAAATTGGAAGCTGTCTGTGAAGAACATCTATGAAGTTGCTTATTCTATTGTTGAAAATGTATTGTTCAGAAAGATCATGCAACACTGATTTATGTGGTTTTTGTTCTAGGAGCCTTGCTGGTGGTCTGCATTTAAATGCTTTGTAAATGAAACCTTACTTTTAAAGCCAGTGCATAGTCAAAATGAGAAAGTTTTCAACACCACTCTTTCTCGCATCCAATTTTCTCAGCGTAATGTTCAGCTCTTACTTTGTAATTCTGAATCTGATTGTGACAAGGTATGGTTTATGTTTACTATATATTTTATAATAAATTGGTTAACAGTTTCACAGACAACAGATATATTCTTCTTAAACCCACTATATTATAAAAGGAAAGTTTCTTTGAATTTAAGTTCAACTCCTGTCAGTACAGGTTTCTTGGCACCAATATGGAAAAGGTTTTTCCTTGCTCTTGGTTGGTGTGTTTTGGGCTATCGGATATCTGCAATATCAACAAACATGCAAGCAACCATGAGATCACTATTAACACATGGTTACTACTAATTTGTGAATATATTTCAAAAGAGTTATTAATTAATTAGCTCTATTTGATGTGGCACAAGAGGCTTGTTTGCACTATTATATAAATGTGAAAAAAAGAAACCTTCAAAACATGAGACTTTTTATGGAGACAGAAAGTCTGGCCTTAGGCAAATTAGCATAACTGAAGCTAAACCAATGTAATATTGTTATGCAAAAGAATAATCTTATGAAAATGCTGAGAACTATGTTACAATTTTATAAGCATCTCTGGTATTAAGCATATTTTCAACATACTGTACAAGTTCTATTAACTAGAGATTTTTCATTTAAAAAGCCTTTTTGAATGCTAAAAACCAATAACAATGCTTGTATTATAAGAAATTGTACTTTCTAAAAATATCCCAGACATATTTTATTGCTGAACACTGTATCTGAGCTAACAAACTGACTGTGAATCATGTTTTCATTCCCAAAACCTGGTAGTAGAATCTATTCCAACTCTTCCCAAAATTTATTTTAGTTTTTAAATCAAGCATCTGATTTTATGTAAAAGAAAAGGGGATTTGCTGTAAATCTTTGACATGCTATATATAGTCAAGCTTTCATGTGTCCTAGAAATGGGCCATTGTTTTTAATGTCTGGTTTGATTCTGGATCTTCTAATAGCCATTAGATCGCCTGACAGAACAGGTCTTCTACATCAAGGGCTGACAGCTACAGAAAGATACTGTAATATTTATAAAGATTAACACTGGGAAAGGATATCACACAGTTGATGTTAGAAAACAATGAATGAATGTTATTGAAACAAAGCCATTTATTTATGGTTGTATTTGCCAATTATAATACTAAAGTATTATTTTCTTAAATCTGCAAAAAATATTGTGTTCCAATGAGTTATAGTATATTGATTTATGTTACCCAATACTGTTAAAAAGATGCCATTTTATTTGTCTTCCAGAATTGTTATCCTTGTGAGAATTATCCAAAGCAACCAGAAGCAGAATTTTTGAAAGACTTTAAAACATTGCTACAAAGGGTAATTATTTTTATTCTTATTGACATTTTCTCTTTCAATTTCTATGTGAATAATTTTGTCATGGTGATTTAACATTTTAAATCATTTTTTATGTTTTACAGCTCTTTCGAAGTACTTTTATGAAACCTAAAGACAACAGAAGATCTACTCCTTAAATTTTCATTATTATAGAGCATTTGTGGTTTCAAGCTGAGGGCATGGTTGTTGTTCTTTTAATTATCTGAATAGAATTTTTTCAGGGTTTTCCACATCAGTGTGAAAAAAATCTGCAGCTTCTTAATAGGAAGAGAAATACTTCATGCATATGCTTCCATGAAGCACCCCCTTTTAAGGAACTAACATGTACATCAAAATTATAATAAAAAGTGAACATTTGAATTCATTGAAAAGAAATTCAGTTTCACATATATTTTAAAACTTGGATTAGTTTATCATTTTATGGAGGTATCATATTTCCTTTTTTAATGTATTGAATGTATCTATTCAATACCTTGAACAATAAGCTATGCAAATATTGAAGAAGAAATATTGTGTCTTGTATTGGAATTCACCTTTAAAATTCATCATTTTTTTGTACAAAGCATTTCTTAAGTTTCTATTAATAATATTAATAGTTAAGAAATGTGAAGAATAGTTCAAATTTAGTCTTATCTTTCTTTGCATTAGCTATACATCTTGAATAGGTATACTGGGCACTTATGTTCCTGTTCACATTGCAGTTTTCTATGTATACCTTTCTATCTATGTATACCTATACTATCACTATAGATTTTCATCTGTAATCACTAACATTAATTAGATATCCACAATGATATACATTGCATATTCAGCTGTTTTTTTTCCCATTTTAAAAGTAGCATAAACTAAATGTCATCCAGTTGAAAATCCTTTCTATCTTACTTTTTCCTTGTTGCCCTTCCTGAGGTTAATACCTTTTCCCATTAAAATAAAATCATAGACGATATTAGTTTTTAATAGAGCAGATTTTTATTCTTAAAGAATATTAATGTTTTTCCATGTTATAGACCACATTAATAGTAAAGCAACTGTCAGCTGCATCCCAGTACTTATTTTCTACCAAGCATGACCTGGTAGAAAGTATGATTAAATGAGGCTATGTTATAAGTTTATGAGACTATGTTCTAAGGATTTATGCACAGCATTCTTCCTAAATGTATGCCATTATGACCATTTATTCAGATTAATGCTATGACTTTTTATGAGTCAATTTTGCAAAACTTGTGTATATGTAATGGGATGCCTAAATCAAATTGTTGAAAGAATCTATCAAAATGTATAGTTTCAATCTACCAAGTAAATTAATATAAATTAATTTACTAGTCTGGACATTTTGCAACCATAGACGAAAACTTTCTTATTTCAACCCTTGGTAATGCTATGTATGTGAGACACAAATGGAAGCAAACAAGAAATCAGAATGGATTTGATCAAAATCAATTCACTTTACATTGCCTTTTAATATCATTTGCTGAGAACAGGTTGCAAAAGACAGGAAGCCAAAGAAAATTTGTACTGTGGCAAATAATGGAAAATAATTTATTCCTAGGGAAAATATGTGTTTATGATAACAATAATAACTTATCAGCAGGTATTTCAATATAGATTAGCATACCCTGGATGCTGCCTGCACTCTTGTATCCTAACTATTTAATTTAATATTTATTATGTTTTTAAAATTCTAATATATGATTTATTTATATGCTAGTTGAACTAATGTATTTAAAATCTGAAAATATGAAATAAATTCAAATATATGATTTATTCTTGTACTATATATTCTTTTACAAAGCTACAACTTCAAAGTAACTTCTTTATCATAAATCATGACACTCCTATTCTGTAAATTATATTACGTTCAGAAACTCTTATTTTGCTATGTTTTGTTTAAAGCTAAAGAAATCAAGGTTTCCGTTAAGCTGTGACTGACTTCTGGTATTTCAATGTATATGCTCATGTTTTCTCCCTTGGCAATGATGATTTACCATTTCTTTCTTCGAAGTTGGTTTTTGATCATTTCTAAAGTTAGCTTTAAGGCCTGACATCAGAGGTCTCCAAACTTGGTAACTTTAAGACTTGTGGACCAACTCCCAGAATTCTCCAGCCAGATGCTAGCTGGAGAATTCTGGGAGTTGAAGTCCACTAGTCTTAAAGTTGCCAAGTTTGAGGAACCCTGCCTTACATTATCATGGTATTTTTTCATGCAAATAATTGACTGGCTCTGACTCTTTCTAGCTTTTTCAAGAGCAGCCAACATTGACAAGGTGTTGCCACCTGCTGTGGTATTGAAGCAAAACACCTAAATTATAAATTTATTTTATTTATTTTATCATATTTAAGAACTGCCCATCTCCCTCACAGAGGAACTCTGAGCAATGTACAATAAAATATTAAAAGTTTAAAACAGTATTTTTAATTGTAACATTAAAAGAGACAAGGGTTAGGGTTGGATGTCAAGAATTATTTAAAGGGGGTGGGAACTTTTAGGACACCAACCAATCTCACAGCTATAGACTCATCTGTACACCCCAAACAAGGCACAAAGCCTTGTGTTTACCTCTTTATGGAAGGTGAGGAGAGTGGGCATCGGGGGGGGGGGGGGCAGAAGTATATTCTACATGGCTATGGCTATAACAGAGAAGGTTTTCTCCCTGGACTCTACCAATCAGAATGCTTTGGTTGACGGAGTCCTAAACATACTTTCCTTGCCCAGCCGAGTGGGACAGGCTGATGGAACAGGATAAAGGTGGTATTCAGCAGGTTCTGACCAGTTCTGGAGAACCAGTAGTGGAAATTTTGAGTAGTTCAGAGAACTGGCAAATACCACCTCTGATTGGAGATTTTACAGTATCCTTCCCCTGCCATACCCACAGAACTGGTGGTAAAAATGTTTGAATCCCACCACTGATAAAGACAGTTCTGTAGTAACTTGCATCATGTTGGGTTTTAAAGGTCATAAGCAACAGCTTGTATTGGACCCAAAAATAAAATGGTACCCCATGCAGTTTGCATTGCAAAGGTGTTATGTATGCCATTATTTGGGCGTACAAAAAAACCCAAATGACTGGATTTTGTACTAGCTGAAGTTTCCAGATACTTTTCAAGGGTAGTCCCAAATGGAGTGCATTGCAATAGTCAAATAGGAGTTGACAAGGGCATGAGTGGTTAAGTGGATGGCCTCCCTATCCAGGAATTGACATAACTGGTGCACAACACAAAACTAAGCAAAAGCCCTCCTGGCCTTGGTTTCCACCTACTCTTCAAGTAGGAGTTGTAAGTTTAGGAGGATCTCCAGATTATGTATTGGGTCCATCTGGGGTAGAGAAATCCATCCAAGACCAAAGATGATAAATTCCCAAGTAGAGGGGGGGCTGCCCACAGCCCCTGCATCTTACCAGTTGTAGTCTGTTGTCCCTATACAGACTTCTACAGCCTCCAGGAACTGTGAAAGAACACCTAAAGCATCACTCATTTCACCTGTGATGGAGATACATACTGGTAATATCTCATCTCATAGGGACAAATGATCTCACCAAGTGGTTTCATTCGATGTTAAAGAGATGTGGAGAAAGCACTGAACCCTGCAGCAACCCGCAAAGCAGAAGCCAAGAGTTAGATTTCATGCTCCTTATCCACAACAATTGGGATTGATTGAGGAAGGAGGAAAAATGGCACAAAACTGTCCTACCCAGTCCCAACTCCATAAGTCAGCCCAGAAGAATCCCATGGTCAATGGTACTGAAAGCTGTTGAAAGGTCAAGAAGAGCAAGGATGGGTGCACCACTTCCATCCTGCTCCTCCCAGAGATCATCCATGAGTGTGACCAATGATGTTTCTGTTCCATTTCAGGCCCTGAGACCTGATGAAAACCATTTCATCCAGGATCTTCTGGAATTGCAAAGCCACATCCTCTCAACCACCTTTCCTGAAAAGGGAAGTGGAGACAAGATAAAAATTGTCCAGAATGATGGAGTTCAGCAAGAGTTTCCTGAGTATGGGCTACTAGTATGGGGTACTAATTTCTGTAAATTGCTTAAAGCGCAATTTCAAAATGCCTGATTCCTTTAATAGTAGTTAAATATATAGTGCTGGACTGAACTCCAATTTAACTCCAATTTAATTATGCAATCATAAATATAAAGCTTTAAAACCCTTCAATTATTTTATGTTGCTTAGAAACACTCTTCACCCAACATCAAGAATTGAAAGAATAACAGCAATTCTCTTTTCTACTTCCCTATTTATAAATCAGAACCTGAATGGAAGTAACCTTTCATTGCATTCTTTCTTTACTAGGGCTTCCAGAATTTAGCTGCAAAAAGCAACTAAAAGAGAACAGAAAACACTAACCTTTTGCTGACATCTAGTGGTTGAATGGATTTTGCAGATGGGACCTGGATCCTGTCCTGTAATTCAGACCTGTCATACTGAGAATGTTTGTAAATTTATTAAAAAGAAAAACTGAAATATTGCATTGACATAAATGTTCAGATCCTTCACTCAGTATCTTGTTGAAGCACATTTGGCAGCAAGTATAACCTCAAGTCTTTTGTGTATATATTTCCTCCACACATAATATTTAGAATTGAGGCCAAATAGTTCAATCTTGGTTTCATCAGACCAGAGAATCTTGTTCTCCACAGTTTGAGAGTCCTTCCAAACTCCAAGTGGTCATTCATGTGTTTTGCAGTGAGGAGAGGCTTCTGTCCAGCCATTCCAGCTTGGAATTGGTGGAGGGCGACAGTAATGATTGTCCTTCTGGAACTCAGTCCCATTTCCACACAATATCTCTGGAGCTCAGTCATCTCTCCTACTAAGATTCTTCTCCCCTGATTGCTCAGTTTGACCAGGCAACCAGCTCTTGGAAGAGTCTTGATTGTGCCAAACTTCTTTCATTTGAGAGGCCACTGTGCTCTTAGGAACCTTCAGTGCAGCAGAAATTTTAGTGTTACCTTCCCCAGATCTGTGCCTTGCAATAATTCTGTCTCTGCAGGCAGTTCCTTCGATCTCATAGCTTTTGCTCTGCTATAGTATGCATTGTCAGCTGCGAGACCTTCTATAGAGATGTCCTATCAATTTAATTTACCGCAGGTCAATTTGAATCAAGGTGTAGAAATATGTCAGCAATAATCAAGAGAAATGGGAAACCTCTGAGCTAAATTTTAAATTTTGTTGCAGAGTTTGAATACTTATGCCGACACAATATTTCAGGGTTTTTTCTTTTTAATAAATTGACAGACATTTTTAAAATTCTGTTTTTACTTTGTCATTATGGGGTACTGAGTGTAGATTAATGAGAAAAAAGCAGGAGCAGCCCTTTCCTGTCTCACCCGGGGAAGGTGGTCAGTGGGGTGTTTCCTGCTGCCATTCTGGTTCCACCACCGGTAGCTGTGGCAGTGGCTGGACTCTTCTTGCTGCCACCATGGCCACTGCCATGATGCCACTTCCTCATGCTGCCAGCACCAGGGCTCTTCAGGCTGTGCTGCCCCAACAATATCCTTAACCATCTGTCTGGAGATGGGTAGCCTTGGGGATGCAAGAGGAGCTGCAGCTGCAGGAAGGATGAAAAGGGCCCTGTGGGAGACAGTAGTCTCCTTCCTGGTGGGGAAGGCCAGGCAAAGACTGTCTTCCCCACCCTCCATTCCAGAAGCAGGATCAAAACTTTGGCTTCTCTCCAGAACAGTGGAGTAATCTGGCAGGCAGAAGGGTGTGACTTTCAGCCAGCTCTTTCTGTCTTTCCTAGATGGGCCTTTTCCCACATCCCAACCACTTTTCTCTTTTGCTTTGTCTTACTTTTTCACACAGAAGGCAACAAGCGCACACAGGCTGGTGCCAACCCCATCCCACCTCCTTACCTCGCCTCACCTTGCCTTGCCTCACCTCATCCAAAAGCACCCCCTTGAGTATGCCCAAATTCTTTACAATTCATATTATCACTTATTTTAATGTCAATAATATTGTTTTTTATATTGATATTATTGTTTTATAATTTAATATATCCATTGTGTGTTGCAACAGACCTCTGGCTGACTATCCAAAATGGGGGTTATTTTTGGCATAGGGGTTATATTAGGCATACACTAAAAATTATGCTAGAACTTAATTATAATTAAACATACGTACATACATACATATACATATATTTACACATGCATATATATATATTTGACTTACTAGGAAGATATTATGAATCTCACTGTCAAGCTACTAAAGTTGATAGCCTTGCCTCAAGCAGAAGATATGAAAGCAACTGCAGCAAACTCTGTGTTAATATAATTTATCTCATAACAGATTATTAAATTATTGCAAACCATATTCATCAAGATTATATTTGTTCCACTTTCAATAATGCCATAGCAAAGTAGAAACGATGCACTGCAAAACCATTTGCCTGCAATCAAGAACTGGTAAGACCACAAAATAGAAGCAACAGAAAATGAAGAGGCTGAAGTGCTTTGGAATTTTGGAATTCAAACAGACAAACACTTGCCACATAAAACCCATACTTAACTGTTGCTTATAAGAAGACAGAAAAAGTCTGAATAGTGGAAACTGCAATACCTGGAAGGGGCCTGTTTATTTATGGAAACTGCCTATTAGCTCCAAGAAGTAAGGCCCTGCTGAGATAAGGAATGCTTTCCATAGCACTTAGAAGAATATGCAATATTCACATTTGTTAAGAATTTTAATAATCAAGGCAAATGGACAGGAAAGAGCGTTGAGACTACCAAAGCACTCTTTCATAGCCAGAAAAGCATTTTTGGACACTGTTATTGGAGAAAAAGCATCTAGAACAGTGGTAGCTAACCTTTTAAGGCTCCTGTGCCAAAACTTGCATGTGCACCAGTGCGCGTACACTCACATGCCAGCTCCCAGAATACAATGTGCTCCCTGCACATACATGCACAATCTGCCCCCTGCCACACCCTTACCTGCACTGTGTCTCACAACTGATTTTTTGGCTGGTTTGAGGCCTTTTTCAGCCTCCCAGAGGCTTGGAAAAAGCCTCTGCAAGGCTTTTCAGGCTAAATAATATGCCTGTTTCATCACTTCCAGTATTACAGGAATTGACTAAACAGGCCTATTCATCCTGAAAAGCCTTGCAGAGGCTTTTTCCAAGCCTCCCGGAGGCCGAAAAAGGCCTCAAATTAGCAAAAAAAAAATCAGCTGTGAGGTGCACACATACGCAGTGAGGTAAATTTACCTGCGGCTCACAGTCGAGCACAAATGGCACTGGGTGCCACTAGTGGCACGCATGCCATAGGTTAGCCATCACAGATCTAGAACTATAATAAGAAAAAAAAACCTATTAACATAATGTGAAGCAGAAATAGGAAACATCTAGTCTGTAGAATGACTTTTAAAAATTCAAAATGAACACCCTCCTTCAATACTTTAGTACTAATTTTGCCTTAAACAAGTAATAGATTATGCATGATTCTATTCTGTCTCATAAATGATACTTTCTGGAAGTCCGTGGCCATTATAGCTATTCAAGTAACGATTATATGTTTTGCCCAGTTTATACCATCGTTCTTCATTGGACACTTCAAAATATAGGGACTAAAACCTAACTGGCTAAGCATTGATCTATAATTTCCAATGTCCTAGGGGACAGCTAATCTGAAAGAAAGGATATCCGCAGTCAGAAGCAGTGAGGTAGTAAGATAAAAGGAAAACCCCATACTTGCCACAATCAAGGAAATGCCATTTCTGGGGAAGCCCCTGTGTTCCATTCAATTTATGCCTCATCTGTGGCACTAACATTGCTAAACCACAAATAGGTGTCTTGATTATTTATAGACATTATTAAGAATTGGAGGAAAAGGTAGCTATGTTTCAGATTTCACCTATATCCATTCATGAATGATAATAGACCAATTAGGAGGTGTTGGGAAATACCCTATTTTATTTGAGCAGACCTTAGTGTCTTTGATGCTACTGGACTCCCCATTCCACATATTTATTAATTTTTTTAAAAAAATGATAAAAATAATTTTGTAACTGACATGATGCAAGAAGGCAGTGATCAGACCACAAGATCTGATCTCAATCTAGGCTATTTATGAAGAAGCATAGGATACGTCTTATTTTACTCCTTTCATGATTCTCAGCCAAAATCCCTCCGCTGCTTGCTTCAGCTGTTTTAATGAAAATATAAGCGCTCTGGCCCCTTGGTTCACAAACCATTTTAATTTAGAGAAATAGAAAAAGAGTTAGGTCTTTTCTAAAAAAACTCCTTGGATGAAAAGTTGGGTTTCAATCCTCTGAAGGAAACCCCAGGGTTTCCTTCTTTAATATTGTATTCTCCATGAAGAATAGCCTTCTTCATCTAAAGATGGTAAAAACTAATATTAATTCAGATTAATAAAGGCAAAGGCACTAAAAATAGTAAAAGAAGCAAAATTTACTTTGTGTTCTGACCCAAACCCTTTTCCAATAAAACAAACATGAACCAAAAGGAACAGAAACCTTTTAATGATTTTTATGAATCCCTAGTTAAAAGGCTGCTGCAAACTAATTAACTTTGATCAACACAAGCCTTGCCAAAACTGTGCAAGATTGCTAAGAATCACAGGTAAGAAATATTTCACAACACAAGAGTCTTCAAATACCAGCTAAGATACTGCAGTGTCCACAAGGCTGGAGTTTCAAAACATCTTTGCTTCCTGCAAAGAACATCCGATTCACAGCTGGCTTTTTTTTCTTCTTGAAGGAGAGGCCATTACCTTGCAGCCTTATTCCTGAGTCACCCGTGCTGATGTAGCTGTTCTTTCCTACAAGCAACCCTGCGCGCATGCGCACTTGGCACAGGCTCCTTGGGAACCTCCTCATTGCTGCTGCCAGCCCTTACAATCTCTGAAGGAAGCAATCCACCCTCTAATGGTCCTGGCCCCCTCATCTGAGTCCTTGCTCTCCTCAGCCGTCTACACCTGCTGCCAGCTAACCACAGCACTTTGACTCAAGCTCGTTCTAGGAAATTAACAGACATAAATGATAGCTAGGGAGTTCTGGAAGTTGGAATCCACACATCTTAAAATTGCTGAGATTGAGAAACATTTACCAAAATGTTGCTGCCTATTGTCAAAAGGCCAATGCAATGCCCATCTTCATCCTCTTGTTAAACTGTGGTTGCCAGCTCTACCTGAAAACCAATCCTGGTCATTTCCTATTCACTGCCCAGTACACTTCTGGAAGCAGGGAAAATATAAATACATCAGATAAAATAAATACAGGCAGTCATCAGTTAGCAATCACAGTTGTGATCAGCAATTCAGTCATTAGATGAAACAGTCACAAAGTGAAAACTGAATTTTACTTCAGCGTTGCTTTGTTTTAAAGATCTATAAAGGTCACAAATATGAGGGCTGGCCCCCAAGTTACGTTTTCAACACTCTGGTAACTGTGAACAATCACTAAATAAAGCTGAATGAAGCTTACTTGTAAATGAATTTCTCCTGAAACACAAAATAGATGCTGTAACATATCTGTATTTAACAATCTGCTTATAGACCCACCAAAAGCCATGCTCAAAAAAAGGGCTGAGACATTATGCACTCACACTAAATATTAATTGAACAATCATTGAATTATTTTCATCCAAATTATCAGTATTCTCACCAATAAAGGAGATATTTTTTATAACTCATAGTTGAAATGAGGGATCTCTGGTGCTCTCTAAGCTTAGTTGCTTTCTTGCAGACAG
>BLBF01000039.1:382691-414010 GCA_015471245.1 Laticauda colubrina
AGCCTCCAGCCCCCTAATCATTTTTGTTGCTCTTCTTTACACTCTTTTCAGAGTCCCAACATCTTTTTTATATTGTGATGACAAAAGCTGGATGCAGTATTCCAAGTGTGGTCTTGCCAAGGCATTACGAAGTGGTACTAACACTTCATGTGATCTTGATTCTATTCCTCTATTAATTGCATTGGCTTTTTCAGCTGCTACCACACACTGTTGGTTTATATTTAGATTAGGAATACAAATAATATAATTAGTATGATATATAACATAATGATAAATAATGCTAAAATCAAAACTTTTCATACTGCAAAATTTAAAGATGAAACTCTCTTGAATTTCAATATTCATATTTTTCTTGAAAATGTGCCCTAAGTAGTTTTCAACTCTTAGCATTCAGAATTTATCCATCGCAATCTTTTCCTAACCTGTTCTTTCAAATCACCCAATGGTGCAGTCTGTGATGAGCCGGGTTGTGACACAAAAGCAATAAAGTCACAGAAGCAGGTAAAGTCCCTTTAATACCTCCAACTTGGCCCCCAATGTCCAGTTATCATCGGCTGGAGAAAAAAAATATCCCAATAACAGTCTTTAAAGGGGAGAAACTCAGTTCAAACCCAAAGTACATATTGATTATAAATAAAAATCAACACAAACCACGTTGCAGCAATTAACGAGATAGGGCAGGATAAGGAATTGCAGACTTCAAAAGATAATGGAACACACACAGTTGGGAAGACACGAGAATCCAGATAAGACTTGACAAACAAAGATAATTCATGCTTTGCTTCCAGCAAGGTGCTGTGCACAAATGTCCTTTTTAAGTCCTGTTTTCCCAGCTGCAGCTAATGAAGAGAATCAGGGCCCTTTTCTCTCCCTGTAACCCATGTAACTCACATTGCTCCCTTCTCTGTTCCTTCCTGCATGGCCTAGGATGAAGAGAGGGTGGCTCTAGGTCTTCCTCTGAATGCCCAGCCAGACTGTGCACTTCCTCATTTTTTTCTACAGCCACCAGAGCCACACTCCCATTCCCTGTCAGCTGCTCACCCTCTCTCTTGGAATCAGATACCAACAGGGGCATGATGCACTCATTGTCACTATTACTAATGCCATCCATCTTGTTGTAGATCGTCCTTTTCTTCTATGTTTTCCAGAATTAGTGCCTTTTCCAGAAAGCTTGGTCTTCATATGCGTCAGAAGTAGGATAATTTGAGGCTGGTCATTTGTTGGCTGCCAAATATATCACTACTCTTCCTACCCTGCTTCATTAAAATCCAACTTTTGCTTCCCTGGAGGATATTTATATTTTACTGTGGCCAAAAAAGTTTGAAATGTGAACATGTACCTAATATCAAATGACGAATTGTAAAATAATTGAGATTCTTAAATTGTACTTTTGAGATATTGTTTAATGCTGTGGTGGGATTCCAAAAAATTTTCTACCGGTTCTGTGGGCATGGCTTGGTGGGTGTGACATGGCTTGGTGGGCGTGGCAGGAGGATGCTACAAAATCCCATTCCCTCCCCACCCCCCTAACCTGCTTTCCGCTCTATTTTCCTGTGGAGAGCAACAAAACAAGGCAGAGAATAGATGAGGGAAGGGCCAGTCAGAGGTGGTATTTACCGGTTCTCCAAACTACTCAAAATTTCCACTACTGGTTCTCCAGAACTGTTCAGTACCTGCTGAATACCACCTCTGGTTTAAAGGTCCCTTTTTACGATTTATATTTTAGTCCTCTGTATTTGATCCCATTCATTTTATTCAGCAAGACGTTTTTCAGACTGCCATCAATTTTATTTTTCTTATCAAATACCAAATTGACAAAGGCAAGCGAGCTTTATGATCCTTCTATAATTAAAAAAATGCTGTGGTCACAAGGAATGAAAGCAGTCAAAAGGAAGTAAAGTTGCTCTGGTCACAAGACTAGTTCACATACAGACTACTTTAGACATTCACTTAAATTTATGAAGCCTGAGGGAAAAAATGAACCAGGCAAATTTGCTTGGGATGGAGTGTATCAGAGGTGAAATTCAACCACCTCGGCAGTTTGGGAGAAGTGGTAGGGACTATTTGAATTGGTAAAAAATCACCCCTGGTTGCTATTACTATTATACCAAGCCACAGCCACAGCCACAGAGCCAGTAGGGAAAATTTTTGAATTTCACCCCTGGAGTGCATGGTTTGCTTTGTTGACTTTTAGGTTTTACTTTTTCTAGTCTTTGAAAAGAAATCAGAGTATTCGATACAGTAAACTAAAGACTTGAAATTTGTGAGGGCTTGAAAACAAAATGGACCACACAGTTTGGATTAGGCTGGATTGCATGGTTTGATAATAAAAATTGCAATGATAATAAAATGATGTACCTGTACTTTCACACAAATAGCGCAGATAGATTTTCTATTTCATTCTGTCTTTTGGATTTTTCTGAATCAAATATTTTTTAAATTATTTTTCTTTATGCTATTTTACTTTCCTATTAAGAATTTTGAATGGAAACCTACAGAAAGAAAGCCTTAGTAAATTTAATCAAGTTTCTCTCCAGCTTCAGTTTAGAAGCAAACTCATTGCCTTTTTCTTATATATTGCCACAAATTCTTATACGTGACTCTTCTTAACACCTCATAGCTTAATGCTTCAAGGCTGGAATTAGAAGGGGGCTAGTTAAGCATGTGTACCTCTTTTTTTTTTCCCCCAATATTCAAATCATTGTATGTTCAGGCAAACACCTGAAGAAGTCTGGATTACTGAGAATTCCTTTGAATGAACCTAAAAACTTTACTTTTGGTCCAACTTTTTACAGTATTTTTTGAGATGAACCCATTACTTTTCATTTGGCTACTTTTCTCTTTGATCATTGCAGCCTATGTATTTTCACATATTCTTGCTGTTCTATAACAGCAGAAGGACATAAACACCAAGGTAACTTAAAAGAATCACCTATTTTTTATGAAATAGGTCTTTTCCAAACTACAAGCACTAAGCCAGTGATTAAAGTGAAAATTTGGGAAATGTAAAGATGTTCAAATTGTGTTTTCCAAAAACTAAACAAAACTTAAAATTTGAGGATAACATTGTAGAACTTCTTCACATATTACACAAGTTTCTATTCTATTGTGGGTGTATTCAGAAAAGCCATTGATTCAACAGGATTTATTTCTAAATAAGTATGCAGAGCACTATATGTAAAATCTCTGAAATTGTACATAAAGAAATCCATCCATCCAACTTGAACAATGAAAGGAAAGAAAAATCAGTGGAAGTATTCGATAATAAATTATTTCCTAGGTTGTTTGCAGTTAATGAATTTATATTATTCATGCAAATAGCATATTTTACTTCCTTCATGTGATACAGTACTTATTTAAGATCAATTGTGAAAGAATGGCCATAAAATGCTTTATGAAAGAAGTTGAAGTTTTAGAAGAGGAAAATCAAGATAATAAAAGCATCACTGATATTATTCGTCAAATCCAAAAGAATATCCATGCCATTTGGGTAAGTATTTTTAAGCATTTACATATTTGAAAGCCAAAATCCGTAACCTAAATCTTGAAGAATGTAGGAACTCAAATGACTAGAGCCTAATTCTCATTACTCTTGTAAGCTGCACATGAGATCTAAAGACCATCATTTATATGCAGTCCACAAAATAAAATATTTATAATTTAAGTCTTTAATGAAATGTCATATAGGAAAACATAGAAGGTCATAAATGATATATAACAGTTTACACCAAAAGAAATAATATATGTTGGTTTAAAATTGTGACTAACAGGATATAATCCTGCCACATTTTGTATTAGGAATTAGTAATAAGGTAAAAATTGGGGAATGGAATTCATATGTGCAAACTTAATCCTGTTATAAAAACTTGGGTTCTTGAATTCTTTGTTTTCAGTTTTCAGTTTCAATTTAGCAAATGTTAGCAATTATGTGTAGAAAAATACAGACAAGCTTATCCATTTTCAGTCTGAACTTAGTTTTATTTAATGATGTGATTCTTGATTAGAGATCAAACACATACTGTTGGGCAGGTTAGCTTCAGAAACAAATTGTACAGACTAACAAACTTCTTGTGGCTATTTTTCCTTAATATTATATTAATTATATTGTTAGCAATATAAATCATATTTGTGACAAGAAAGCCTTCCCTCAAATTTTTCTTCTAGGTGAAATAATTGTAGTCTCATATCTTTAATTGCAGAGAGAAGATCTACAAAATATTAACCAAAAAAATACATGTCCTCGGTGTGAAATGTATGAAGTGCAGCATTCTAAAGTTTTTCTTAAACACCTGATTGAATTTCTGCAGTTTGTATATTCCACTAGATTTTGAAAAACACTATACATTTCAATCAAAAAATTCTACTTGGTTATTTAAAATATACTTTGAATTATTTAAAATCTAATTTATTATTTTTGCATTGCTTAATATAGCAGAAATGATATAGCAGAAATTAATAGTTCAAATGTTACCTGACCTCTATCCATAAAAATATATTTAACATATGTAACATATATGCATATGGGAAAATGACCAATATTTTTAATCAACAATAAGTAGTTACATTATCTTCACCTAAGTCTTTCAAATACAGGTAATCCTCAACTTACAACATTTCATTTAGTGACCACTCAACATTACAGTGGCATTGAAAAAAGTGATTTATGACTATTTTTCACACTTATGACAGTTGCAGCATTCCCATGTCACATGTTCAAAATTCAGACCCTTGGCAACTGATTCATATTTATGACAGTTGCAGTGTCCTTCGGTCACCTTTTGCAACCTTCTGACAAGCAAAGTCAATGAGGAAGCCACTTAACAACTGTAATATTAACAACTGCAGTGATTCACTTAAGAACTGTGGCAACAAAGATCACAAAATGGGGCAAAACTCACTTAACTGTCTCACTTAGCAACAGAAATTTTGGGCTGCATTGTGGTTGTAAGTTGAGGACTACCTATAAAATGAACTACCTATAAAATCAGTCTTAATTTCCTGATATGCCTGAAATTTACACAACAGTATTTCACATAGTTTTATTTGTATCAGATTTTTATCACTCTAACAATTGAAATATAAAGCGTAAAATGTAAACTAAGAGGTCAAATCCCCCAAATAATTTGAAATACTTTTTTTCCTCCATATTTATTTTTCATTATTTCTATCCACAACTATAAGAAATTAAATCCACAAATTAAAATTATTAGGCCAATATGAAATATGAGTCATCTTGAATTGTAAGATGGGTGGCAATTAATTTGATAATAAAGAAAGCAAAGCTAGTATCAACAGGCACCTTGGGTGCAAGCCCAAAACAACTGAAGCACCTCTTGAACATCGTCAGCATTCACAAATTCACCATTAGTCAACTGCAAAAGGCAGCTTTATTTGGAACAGCTTACATCCTGCAATGGTATCTATGAAGCCATCAAACATTCACATCTGCATATCCCAGGTTCTTGGGAAGAACTCAATAGGCAAACTAATGCCAGATCCAGCCTGAACATTTGGCTGTGTGATAAACACAACAATAATAATAGTAGTATTTTAAAACATTTTAAGAAGATACTTGGTTGCTGGTAGCAACCCGTATCAAACATCTGCGCCAGTCAATAATATTTGTAATATGTTTTTAAATGTTCAGTTGACTGGCTTCATGTTTAATGAATAAAAGATATAAAAGTATAATGAATAACTCATAAATAGTGAAGAATATTCCCCTGGGCTGAAATGAGCTGGAAAGTTGAGCCTGAGTTGAACAGAAACTCTGTGACTGCTGTGACAGCAACAGCAATTTTCAAGGATTGTCTTAATATTTTTATCCCATACATTTGACAGTAAAACTCCTTGAACACTCCCAACCCAGAATATATATTTTTTTTTAAAAAAAATTAACCCATGGAAAATAATAATTGCTTTTCAGTTAAATGTTCTATATGAACAATCATGAAAAATGTTGGTATTTTAAGTGTTGCTTTCATCTTCTTTGCAAAGAATGATGTAAGAAATCCACTGAAGTTTTTAAAGAGAGCAAACTTGATTGGACCAGGAATAACACATTGACAGGCTGTGGGCAACGTGGGGCTTTCTAAAAGCTTTCCTTGAAGACAGCATTGTTGGAGTTTCCTTTTCAGCACTCTGGAAATTGAAGTTGAGCTTCTCTACCTCCATGTGACCCAAACCCATGGTTCTTTTGTTGGAATCAACTGTCTGATATCCAGCTGTTGCTTGTGGATTTTGCTCTTGGAATTCTGATTCTGGACTGGTTGACAACCTTGACCTGGCTTTGGGTATCTTGGACTGGGTTTTGATATTTTTTGTGTGTGCTCCTATTAAAAGCAAAACCACTTGTGCAAACTTTCAGAGTTTCTGTTTTGGTTTGCATTTTTTGTTGTTATTTTCTTGACTTTGAATAAATTGCTAAGTTCCATAGCAACTATGTATATATGAGGGTGTATTTGAAGCCTGGACTTTCAGTAAATTATAATTCTAAGTTTCCCATGGAGACATTTTCTTAAACTGATTTGCTTGTAAGGCTGACAATGTATCAGTCCCAAACCTTCAATTAATGGACATTTTGCACATGTAACTTAAGTGCTTTAAATTGAATGTGCCATTGGAGTGAAAGTTGTGAAAGTTGGAGATTTTGACTGTTACCTGTTGGTACGTGCCATACCAATTATGTAAATAAAGTGGAGCTCGCCCCTATTTCTCTCCATAATTTTCAAAAAACTTGCTAATAAATAAACTCTCCCTTAATTCTTATATCATCTTAAGTTTCTACATCATCCTCTTTCTGCTGCAGGAAATAATGAAATAGAAAAGAGCTAGCTGACCTTGGGAGTTCAATATGCAAATTGGTGATCTACCTGAAGAATAACGTCAGTGTTCCACACTTCCAAATGAAAATGGATAAGCACCTTCCTCAACATGGGAAAACTCAGCACAGCAAAAGAAATAAAAAAATCTAATTCATTAAGGAGCTTAAACAGAAAATATGACTTACAATAAAAAAGGCCCTTTCCAAAATCCTGAATTAATCAGGGCCTCCCTTTCTATCTATTCCCCACACTCTAAGAACTTCCACCTTGTTTACAGTGTCAGTAAAAGGTGATAGAAGCAATGAACTTACCAAAATAACTGGAGAGGATCCAATCCGTTTGCTATATTTATAAATGGGTCACTGAATCCTAAGCCTTAAGGGAACCAGGAGCTCAAAAAAAAAAACCAATTCTGGAGTATATACGATTTACAAACTTGTACTAGGAACCATCTTTGTTATCAAGTTGTCAGGTCTCCTTGGTAACATAGTATTTCCTCTTAGATCAAAAGAGGCCCTATTTTGCCCTGTTTGCCACTACTTACAACACTCTAAAATTTATGTGGTTTTTTTTTTAAATTACAAAATGCTACAAAAGCAATTTTTCAATGTTATTCAGTTGTATCTCTGGCTGATTTTTATTGCAGGTGGATCTATTTTAATCACTAGAAATTTCTTCACAATCCTTTCTATCTTGACTTTTCCACTCAGTCATAGAAAAAAAAGTTTTCGTTGTGCTTATGAACACTTCCAAATGCCAATCAACGGTCTGAACAAAATCAATGAATGTTGCTCATTCAACAACGAACCTATGGATCGGTAATCCATCTATCATGTGATGTTGTCCGTTATTGTGTCTGGTAAGTCTGGTTTTATTAGAGTTATATTGCCATCACCTTAAAAACTCCAAGGGTTGTTGAGTTCCAAGGGCAATGCTCTTGAACTTCATGGCTCCTAAAACACTAAAATTAATTTGTATGACCAATGTAGCTTCATGGAGAAAATGGATGATTTCATTGGGTCTAGGACTACGCAAGAAATGTATTAGTTCAAAACTATTTTTTAATTTTGAACTAATATATTTAATATTATTTAAATATATTATTTCATATCAAATAAGGCACTGATAGAGTTCACTACTTTATAAACTTATTTCATTGGAAATAAGTAGTAAATTTAAAAAATACTGAATAAAAATGTATTTTTAAGAGAAAAGAGTGGCTTATTTTTCAATAAATCTCATGAAATCTTGGTTTAATTTTGAAGCTTGCCACTCTCATATATCAAATGGTGGAGTAGCTGAGGGAGTGTCTCTTTTAAAAAAAAAACCCTTCTCTTAAATCCCTCCTAAGTTTCTGCAAATTGCAGAATATGGCCAGGCTGTAAGTTCCTAGAACAGCCACACTGAGATAGCATCTGCTTTTTCTTCCAAGATGGTTTTTGTCTCCTCCCACTCTTGCAATTTTTTTGCTGTCTGCTTCCTTACAGACTTTCCATCTTTCTGGTCTATGACAATTCCTTCTAGAGAGCCAGGATCAGAATCTGGGAATGAAACTGCCTCATCTGAAGGCAAAGATAACAGCAAAAATAACACTCTTTTCATAATACAGGATGCTAAAAGGGTTACTCTTGAGATGGTATCTCCCCCAGTACTGTCTACCCATCCGGTTAGCTCTGGCAGAAAAGGGAGGCTTTGTATCCCATCTGCAAAATTGTCACTATCAGGACTCAGAATGAAAGACTTTTAATCTGTCCTATGAAACATCATCTCTAAAAAAATCAGACTTCCCTCGACCCTGCTGGCTTTCCACAAGGCACCAAAAACCTGCCTTTGCCATCAACCCAAAGCCCTGATTTTATGGGTGAACCCATTTCATGGTTAATTTGAATGCTGATGAGTTTTCTTGGCTGCTATTTTTTGTTTTGTCTGTTGTTTTTAATTTTGGTTGTATATTTTTTATCCTATTATTAGTAATCAAATACACTACCGCATCATATAAACTAAATTGAACGAAGATGACAATGTGGCCCTGTCCAAGATATATCCATCAGGTTACCAAATCCTATGAAGCTGCAATTCTGTGATCAGAATTTGTGTTGGAGTGGTCTAAGCTCTGATTTTTATCCCCTGAATATGAGTTCTGGTTGGACTTCAGATTTCATAGCTTCCGTGATCTTGTCCCATGTCATATCTGCCCTGAAACAAATTATCATAAACTAACTTTTGGTACAACGGCAGCATGAGGACGACATTGTTATCAATCCACTGCTATAGTTAGATCATTATTTTATTCATATAATTATTGAACTGTATGATCACTGCAAGGGATGATTTACATTTCATGGTCCAGTGTGATGATTTGACTCAGGTGTCTCACTGAGTCAAATAACTTAAGAGCATTTATGGATTTCCCTAGTAATCAGTATACCTGATTGCTTACTAAAGTTCAGTGCTGACTAAGGCACAAGGCAAGGTTGCATCTAATTAACACCTGCAGACTCAGATCCCCAAGTCTCCTTAGTTCTCTAAAGAACACTGAAAATGAAGAAACAACTATACTGAATTGGGCTGCTCAGAAAACGATAGCACTTCCAGGATCACACATGCAGCTCAGCAAGAGAGGCTTGTTTAGCTATCACAAGCTCTGCAGCATTCCCAAACAACAGAATGCTGCAAAACTCAACTTAGTGAGCCAAATAGGCTTCTTCATTGCTGGCATCACACTGCACTCCACTGCAATCCCATCATTTTCCAAGCGGCCACTTCTGGGATTGTGCCATTTGGCTTGTGGCTGCAGAGAATCACCCCTGGAAGCAGCCACTCAAAAAAGGACAGCTGCTGGTGGGATTGCCCTGTGCGATTCAGCAATGGAGAGGCTTGCTTCTGCAATGCCAGAAGGGTAAGCAAGCACACTGGACCATGAAATGTAAAACTGGAAGAGGCTATTTTTTGAGCAACCAGCATTCCATACTCAGAAAATAGCAGTTTCTTCCAGGCTAGGCCTTCCAGGGCCTCCCTTACTCAAGGAAGCCAGTGCTCCTTTTAATAACCTGTGTGATTTGACATTAGGAAAAGGAAGGGTGGGGAACCTGTTCTGCGTCTGCTGAACCTGTGTCTTCAGAAACTGTTCTGTGTCTGCTGCTGTTTTGGCCCACCCTCCTGCCCGGGCTCTTAGCTGTCCTTTATTTTCCTGCTTTTTCAACCTCAGCATAGCTGCAGTTGAAAAAGCAGAAAAAAGTGCTTTTTCAAACGCTGCGTATTCGCACGCAGTGCTGCTCAGCTGTCCAGGTAGCTCAGCAGTTTGTTAATTGCACGAGCACACAGTGCACGTCAGGCACGCATACACGCAAAGCACGCGCGACACATAACCGCCAAACCAGTAGTTACACCAGTTGGATCCCACCCCTACTGCTACTTTACAGGTTCATACAAATAAACACTTGTTGTCCACTTAATTTTATGATGGCAAAGAATAATCCCTCCACAGATCTGTTATAATACTACTAGAAAAAAATTGGTCCAGGGAATAGAAAATGACTCATTTTCTTATAAAAGGATAATTGAAACAATTCTTGATTTATAGCAGAGACCAGTTTTACTGGAAAATATTAATTTAGCAAAGAAATAAGCACTGAATATTGCTAATTTTATTATATATTTATTATTCCAATACACACAATGAAATAAAATAAAAATGATTATACACAAATTCTTATGCTAAATTTAAACATAGGAAATCTAATCACTAAAAAAATGAAAAAAAAAAAGATTGACTTTCAGTGGTTTCATTGCTTTATAAACAAAAGGAAGTCATTTATGAGAGGTAAGATCTCTACCAGGCATATAAATACTTTGTACTTATGTACAATTGCATGAACAATCATTTTCAGTAATCAAAATGAAGAATCCTTCTTGAACTAAAGACAAATCCATAAAGTTAATTTTCCATTAAAGTGGTTTTAAGACTTACTCCTTCATATAGTTTAACTGTTTTATACAGCCATTGTAAAGCACTTTCACATTGCATGTGAAAGGCTCTCCCACCCTCAAAATAGTTTAACTTCTAAAGAATATTCTCTTTTGTTCGTAGGTTGGAGTTTCAAATAAGTGTTTCAGTATATCAATAAACCATACTCTCCAGAATTAGTCAAATCATGCTTATTTTACTGGAAATAAATTATAGTATTACTATACAAAGCAGTATCAACATTCAATTTAAGTCTTAAGAATAACAAAAAGAGTCAAATTGCAAATTCAATATTTTGAGATACCCAATACATTTTCTAAGTTGTTTCAATTAGTGAGCCAAATATTATTTGAAAGTTCTGCAAGTTACAGAATCCCATAATATAAAGCAAACAGATCACACACTTTGTTCAAAATGTATTTGTAGGCGTTTACTCTTACAATGCAAGCATAATTTGTGTAGTTTCCTGAAGATAAATTTAAGTTCCACAACTGAAAAGGGATTTAAACCCACAAGGTTTCAAAATGATTAACAAGATAAACTGTGACTTTTTATGCCAGAATTGCACATAACTTTTCAGAAAGCAAGCCAATGATATATAACTGGTCCTGCTATTATATAACATGGTACAGATCAAAACTATAATCAACCGCACTATATTTTCCCAAAAGTGCTCCTCAAATTCAAGTCCTTGAGATAGCAGTTTGCAGCAAATACATAGCACAAACTAATTCAATTTTTATTATTTTTATACTGACAAAAGAAAAAAAAGACCTGCATGTATTAACTAAAATAGCATATTTATTTTGCTATCAGCTCACATTACTGGTCAGCAATGATCCACAATCATTAACCAAATAAAAAATTCTTCTCAAAAGCAAAAGCTTATTTTTTTCTGAAGAGCTGGTATATTAACCTTTACATGCTGAAATATTCAATGTGTGGGGATTTCACAATCCAAGACCCGTAACCATGTTGCTCCAGGTAGGATTTCAGCAAGTATTTTGTCCCTTGGTAAGATTCTGCCATAATCTAAATTTAAAAAAAATTACTGAGGAATTGATAAGAAATTGGTAAGAAATTTGAACAATAACCTGTTTCTGAAATGCACTTTAATTTCTGATTTTTAACCAATGTAATGGATGGCTGAAACTTTTTCCTAGATCTTCTACTGTGATTTTTACAGTTTTGACTTTTTTATTGTTACTTTTTTTTAAATAAAAGAAGATCTGTATGTCACTGTCACAGGAATGAATGATCTCAACCAGGAGTCACGACAAGTACTCCTCAACTTACAACCATTCATTTAGTGACTGAAAATTACAACACTGAAAAAAGTGATTACCAGTTTTCACACTTATGACTGTTGCAACATCCCTGTGATTATGTGATCAAAATTCTGGCACTGGCTTGTATTGATAACAGTTACACTGTCTTGAGGTCATATGATCATTATTTGTAATCTTCCCAGCCAGCTTCTGATAGGCAAGACAATGGGGAAAGCCAGATTTGCTTAAGGCTAGGTCCCACTGGCCGACGGATGCAAAACGTATGCAAAAAGGACACAGCGGATGAGCAAAATTTCGGGGGTGCTCCATCCGTTGTCATCCGCTCTAAAAAGTGGCAAAAATTTGCAAAAACAGAATGGAAAAGAAAGGAAAAGAACAGACGTGGGTAGTATGTAGTGGGGATGTTAAACGGATGTTCATAGGAAGCCTAGAGGATGTATATAGGATGCAAACCATTCACTGCTCATCCTTTCTATTTCCGTGCTACTAACGCTGTGTAGATGTTCCGTGTACCTTTTGTTTCCTCCCTCTTTCTGTTTTCAGCTGCAATGGATATGAGCTGAGGGGATGCCCAGAGGATGCAGAGAGGATACAGCGGACATTTAATGGATGATAAACGGACATAGAACGTTTGTTGCTCGTATGTCACGGATTTACATCGTACACAGCGGAAAGTTCATCCGCTCAAGAAGTTTTGTGCAGCTCAAAACTTCTTGAGCAGATGAAATCTCAGTGGACGGATGCTCAAAGGATAGAGCGTATGAAACACGTATGCAATGAATACACAACGGATGCATAGCATTTTCCAACGTTTTTTAACGTTTTACATCCTCTCTTTGCATCCGTTGGTGCAGTGGGACAGGGGCTTTAATGATTGCATGATTTACTTAACAATTGCAGCAATTCATTATAACTGGAGCAAAAAAGGTTGTAAAATGAGGCATAGCTCATACATGGAACAGAAATAGTAAGCAGGGTTGAGATTCATGAAGACAGAGGATATAAAAAAATCCTAGGGTTGGCACACTGATCCTATAGTTGCCAAGAACGAAGCTGAGCTTGAATGTTACTTTTTGCTTTTCACAATCTATTAATGTAGTAGTTTGGGGGAATTGGAAAAAGCCTATGCAGATTGTACAGACCATACCAATTTTTCTACCATTGCTTGAATAGACGGCCCATATTTTAGTTGTTAAATACAAGTTATCACAAAGTTTGCCTTTAGATGGCAAAAAAGGTATATATTTATTTTATTTTATGATAAATCCAATTACAGGTGGTATTATAAAATAGCACACTTACACTGTGTGCACAATTATTAGGTAAGTTGTATTTTGGAAGATTAATTTTATTATTGAACAACTACAGTGCTCTTGGTCAATCCAAAATGCTAATAAACCACAAACCTGGATATTTTAGAAAGTAAAATGAGGCTTTTGCTTTCTTAGAATATCTATGTGTGCACAATTATTGGGCAACTATTAGTGTGCAGAATTATTATGCAACTAATTGAAAAAGGGAAATTTGTCCATCTTACTCGTTTATTTGCATCAATAAACAAACAGTTCAAAATGTGCAAATAAACATTTCTGATGTTTCAAAAAAAATAAAAAATCAGTGACCAATATAGCCACCCCTTTTTTCAAGTTAGTCATAAGCCTTCCATTCATGGAGTTTGTAAGTTTTTTGATCTGTTGACAATCAACTTTTTGTGCAGCAGAAACCACAGCCTCCCAAATACTGTTCAGTGAGGTATACTCTTTTATCGTAAATCTCCTGTTTAAGAAAGGCCCAGAATTCTCAATAGGGTTTAGGTCAGGTGAGGAAGAGGGCCATGTCATTATTCTTTCATCTTTAAGGCCTTTACTGGCAAGCCATAAGAATTCAAGAATGCTGCTGAAAGACTTTTTACAAAGTTTGATTTTTTAGAGTCAGTTAAATCTCTTTTTTGGCCCATTGTGCCTGATGAAAAGAAGCTACCTATTATGCACTTTGATATCAGGTGTTGATCTCCTTAGGCCACACCCTCCCATATTATACAAACACACATCCTCTGATATGCTTACATCCACTGAGCATTCAAGTTTATATAACTTGGAGGTGAAAAAAAAACCATAAAAATGATATGTTCAAAATACTCACTTGCCTAATAATTGTACACACAGTGTAATATGAGATGCTTCTCCTTACATTGTATATCCTAAATTCCTCAAGGCTAGGATAATTTTAAAAGGATAATTTTTCTTATTTTGTTACAAACGTAAAAAAAGAAGCAAGGGATAGAAAGATGGGCAGAATTCCAAAAACAGTTAACTTAAATAAATGTGGCTTGTTTTTGATATGATTCCTATTTATAGACTAGGCAGTATCATGAAGTCATCCTGTGAAGTTAAGACAAGAAACATGCAGATCCACTTTCAAATCACATTCCAAATCAATGCAAACCTATTTCTGCAACAGATCTGAAATAATTACTTGCTGATACTTAAATCACACCATGATTATTACTTAGCTTTGAAGTCAATAGTTCAATAGCTATAATTGTACATTAGAAATTATGACACTTTTATTAGAGCACATTTATATTAGCTAATGTTACCTTTGCTTCATAGTAAGTTGTTGCTTTAAGTAAATCTTCTCTCTTTGATTCTTTAACCAGTAACTTAAAGCGACTTAACATTGCAGCTTTGCAAAGACGACTTGCCATTGAAATACCACTTTTGAAGGGTGAACTAATTTTGAAAAAGATAGCAATAATAAGGAGCATATTCCAAGAATAATTTCCGTTGGTTAAAACTGTAAGCTATCATTACATAATAAAATTGAAAATTATTTTGAAAGAAATCCATCAAAATTATTTCATAAAATTTAAGATTTCTTTAATTTTTCTGAAGAATAAGTTCATATTTTATTGAATGAACTTTATTGTAACACTGACCTTTCAATGATTTTTCCATTTAATCCATCTATCACCTCCAGCGATAAGTCTCCTTGTGACCAATTCACACTAAGAGACCTATGATCCAGGTCCATTTCCACAGGGTATGCAGCAGTTACCAAATTAATATGAGGTCTATTCACAAGGTAGAACATGGGAAATTTTTTACTAAGTGCATCGTCTATGCGCTGTTTGATGGCTATTTCTAATCCTCTTGTACTACAACAATTTGCGTCCCCTAAAAAAATTGAGAGTCATATCACAAATATTAAAAAGAGGATCAAGAAATTAACTTGAAAATTAATTCTATTGTCATCACTGTAAATGGCAAGATGAACTTCTATAAAATTACAGTAGACATTTACTTTTATGTAGAACAGTAAAATTTAAAGACACTAAAAACAGATGCTGCTAATGAAATTTGTGTTTACTATTTCAGTACTGATTAAAATGCATTTGCAACTACATAGCAGATTCAGTTTAAATACATAGATCTCCTAAATCATTCATTATAAAACAAACATCGGTTAGGTCAAAGATTGCCGATGAATACATACTGAAATTTATATCTTAAGTTCAAAATGAGAATTTCATAGAATTCCAGCACTGCAAGAATTTAGAAAGTCAAAGGTTCATATTTTTAACTGAAAATAAATGTAGCATTTAAATCTATATTTCCTCTCTTCACTCTTATAATACAGTCATGTGAAAAAGGTAAATACAGTATATTAACAATGCATGACATTACACCGTCATTTTACACACACACACACACACACACACACACACACAAAAACCAAAATGGAGAAATCATCTGTAAAAAACTAAGTACACCTTATGATCCAATTGCTTGTTGAACCATTTTTAGCAGCAATAACCTGAAACCATTGTTTTCTGTATGACTTTCTTACATAGTTGTGGAGGAATTTTGGCCTACTCTCCTTTATATTGCTTCAATTCATTGAGGTTTATGGGTATTTGCTAATGCACAAGTATTATTACATAATACTATCTCATTACAACATCTCAATTGGGTTGAGGACTGGACTTTGCCCGGGCCGTTGGAATACTTTAGTTCTTTTCTTTTTCTGTTGTAGATTTGCTAGTGGACTTGAAATCATTGTTCTATTACATGACCCAATGCCAGAGAGCTTTAGCTATCCAACAGATGGCCTCCTGTTTGACTTTAGAATGTTTTTTTATTCAGAAAAGTTCATGGTCAACTCAAAAACTGTAATTTGCCCAGTTCTTGTGGCTATGAAACAAGCCCAAATCATCACCCCCGCTACCAACATGCTTGATGGTTGATATGAGATGTTTGTGCTGATATGCAATGTTTTGTTTTCACCAAATATGGCACTGTGCATTATGGTTTCATCTGTCCAAAGGGCAGTGTTCCATAAGTTTTGTGATTTGTTTAGATGCAACTTTGTAAGCCTAACCATGCTATCATTTTCTCTTTTTTAGAGAAAAGAAGCTTTCTCCTGGCGATCCTTCCAAGCAAACAATACTTGTTCAGTCTTTTTCTTATTGTACTGTCATGAAGATTCAACATTTAACATGCTAACTGAAGCCTGTAGAGTCTTAAGATGTAACTCTTGGGTTTTTCTGCTCTTTCTCTGAGCATTCCATGATCTGACTTTGGGGTGAATTTTCTGGGATGATTTGTAACTATCTTGAATGTTTGTCCACTTATGGGTAATGTTCCTCACTGTAAAATGATGGGCTTTAAATTGTTTGGAAATGGCCTTATAACTCTTTCCAGATTGATGGACAATAACTGCTTCTCTGAAATAATTGCTGATGACTTTACTCTTTGGTATTGTATTAACCCACACTTCTATGCTGGAGACCAAATTTCTAAAATCTCAATTTTTAGAGAGGTAGTCACACTTGCTGATGTTCAATTAATCAAGGGCACTTGATTAGCAGCATCTCGCTGATACTTAGCCTCTTCATACCTATGGAATGAGTAAGGGTGCGCCTTGTTTTTCCACATATGTCTTGTCCATTTTGGCTTTCTTTTTCTAAAATAAATGATAACATGGTGTAATATGTCATGTGCTATAGTTCATCTGAGGTTGTATTTACCTCTTTTTAAGAACTGCTAAGGACCAGATGATTTTTAGTTATATCCTGAGATGCAGAACTATAGAACTCAAAGAGGATGTACTTTCTTTTTCACATGACTGTGTAACTTTATAATACAGCACTACTGAATTAGAAATAATTTACTTACCAAGAACTATTGTGCTAACATAAATTGGCTGAATGAAGTGACTCAGTAGGGCTCCTTGAACACCCAATACTTCCCACCTTGTCAGTTTATCACTGGTAGACATGCTGCTTATTGTGGCAATTTCAGCAGGACAAAAAGCTGTCAGATAAACCTTGCCTTCAACAACCACATGAAGACACAGTTCTTCATCAGCTTCAAATGCAGATACTGAGTTTGGATTGAGATGCCTACAACAAAGGATATAGATCAGCCCTTATATATCCCAAACATATAGATAAGAGAAATAAAAACAGTATTTTAAGAGTATGTTTTCAGTATTATATTCAGTATTTTAAAAAAATACTGAAATAAAAGCTAGTTTGAAAAGTATTTTATTGTTCTTCAATAATATTTTACCACAGTATAACAAATTAAGGTGTTGGACAACGAAAGACAGATTCTAATCCACTTTCAGCTACTGGAATTCAATGGATAGCTTTTGGACAATCTACCTCATAGAGTAGTTTTGGGAGAGCAAAAAATAGGAAACAACACTATGCCACTTCGGACTTCTAAACACAATGGAATATATAAATTAAATAAACAAAAAGCCTCACCAATACATAATCAAAAACATGTTTTTGAGGGAAATTATGAATTCTGCTTTATCTTTAGAAAACACTACTTACAACTTAGACTTTATCTGAGCAGATCCTTTTGGTAACTGATTCATGTAGAGAAATACTTTTATATTTGGTTTTAATGCAAGCAGATTAGATGTTGGTTCAGTACAAAATATGGATTTGTCCATTATAGCAGGATTTTTACTGTAGTAAATTAAAAGCTGTCTATAAAAATACCTTTAAAGAAATATTAACATGTTAGACATAAGACATCAAGTCTTTAAAAATACATATTAAATGCAGTTGAAATTCTGTGAACTTCAACATCATAGAATTACATAAATGTAACTGAGTTGGGGGGAGCATCATTATATACTTACCTAAGTAGGGAGCGCCTTGCAATAACAACTGCATGACTATCATGCAACACTCTTCCATCAGGATGACTGCATTGGCTATAATTAAATTCACCTGTTCCAACAGCCACCACTTCATATTGTGTAGCTATGGGGAAAGGAGTATTTTTTTTTAATGCTCAGAGTAAAAAGACTACCCACACCTAAACAATATTATTCAAAGGAAGCATGCCTACCTCTTTCAATTATGAAGGCAGCTACTGAACTGCTACAACTCTGGTACTCTGGACACTTAGTCACCAAATTATCGAATATTTCTCTGACAACTTGAGAAATTTTTCTATATGCGAGATGCTTCCCCTCTGGTAAAATATTTTTTTTAAAGTAACAAAGTAAGTTTTTTTAAGCTATAATGGTATAATCATTTATTTTAAGAAAATAAAGAACATTAAAGTTTGCATTCTTCAGTGCATAAATAGGGTAACTTCTGAGTGGAAAATCATTTTCTTGAAATCTGTAGGACTCCCAACTATTTAGCTTAGACATTTGAACTACAGGTGGTCCTTGTTTAATGTTTCTATATTCAGGGATTGAACGTACAATGATGCTATATAGTGATAATTATGACTGGTCTTTGTACTTATATCAGGAGCAGCAGCAGCTCCATTATTGCCCAGTGCCTGGCTCACAATTACAACAGTGCAAGATTTTTCAGTCACATGATCACTATTTTTGGGCTTCTTCCATATATTATTGCTCCATCTAGCTCCTAATGCAGATTTTTCTGCCCATAATCACTGGAGCTGTGTGACTCTCAAATCCAGGTCAGGCCAAATCCATTTACCCTTGAATAAGAGGGTTGGAAAGGCCCCTCGAGGTCTAGATCAGGCATGTCCAACCCCTGGCTCAGATGTGTCCTTGGATAGCGCAAAATATTGCCCCAAAATATAAAAAGTAATGGAAGCTTTCAAAAAATACTTTAACTATAATATATACATTGTATGTAGCCCAGAACAATTCCTCTTCACTCAATGTGGTCTAAACAAACCAAAAGATTAGACAACCATGCTCTAGATCAGGGCTGTCAAACCCGATCGCATCACAGGCCATACAGTGATGTATTGGGATGTTTTTTGCCTTTGCAGAGCTCGAATGGGTGTGTTTATCTGCAATACAGATAAGCAGGCATTTGATACTGATAATTCAATGCTGTTACAGATACTGCATTAATTCATCAATAAAATGGATAAACTATATGGATTAATTTAGGTGTTTAAAAAGGTGTTTAAGAATAAAACCGCACATTCCTACCATATTGAATCTTTGTAAAATAGGCAGATTCTGTTGTTATTTGAGGTTTGGCTGCATGTACAGTTTCAGCAAAATTTCTGACAGTATCTGCAAACACAGTAGCAGTTATAAAGAGAAAACCTTTCCACACTAAGGTCCCTGAGTCACCCTAAAAAAAATCTATGCCGGTGTGAAATTTTCTCTCTCATTACTGTTCTGTCCTGACTGCATTGACTCTATTCCCAGTTAATTCAGTCAAATTACTTCCTTCCAAAGTAATGGTTAACAAAATGTGTGACATAGCGGGACTGTTCTTCAATGGCAGCAGAATAAGGGGGAAATCACCACTTTAACATCATATACTTAAGAGCAATTTAAGATGTGGATTAGAGAATTATATTATATTGGCAAAAGAAAAAATGTTACCAAGGTAGGTTTATAAAATAGCTCCTGTAAATGAATGTAACATTATTTAAGGCAGCAGCTTCTACATAAGATTAAATCTAGGACTCTCTACAATTTGATTTCTACTTCTCTTATCTAAACTCATATGGGAGGAAAATGGAGTACTAGCCAGCAGATTTTAATTATTTTTATTGTATTGATGTTTTTGTTGCTTTCATGGGGTTTATTTTGCTGTATTGTTTTGTGTTTAACTTTGTATGCTACTCAGTCACATACTGTATATGTGTTGTGGTTAGCCTGCAGCAGGTGCAGATGGTGGAGGAGACCGAGGATTCAGAGAAGGGGCCGGGACCATCAGGGAGTGGACTGCTGCCTTCAGAGATGGTGGGGGCTGGCAGCAGTAACGAGGAAGTTTCAAAAGATGCTTCATAAGAGGGAACAGCTGAAGCTGCAGACGATTAGGGAGTAAGGAGGCAATGTAATGGCCCCTCCCTATAGGGAATTTAAGCTTGGTTGCAAACTGTTTTTGCCTTTGCAGAAGGCAAAAAAAGTTTGAAGGAGTTAGTGTGATTATTACAGGCTCTGATTTATTGGACTAATTGGCTGCAAGCCACCTGTTATCAACAAAGAGGGTTATTTGTAGAGTAAATCCGAGAAAGTTTGAGTTTATCTGTGTTTGTTTTCAGAAACTGGCTGGGTCAGAACAATATGAGATGGGTAACTACATAAATTTACCAAATAAATAATTGTTCTAAAGAAAATGCTATGCTGCAATATTAAATCTATTAAATCTTCTGATATTAATCTAACAAAATTCTTATTTTACATTTGATAATATGTCCCATTAAGGCAGAACCCACTTACCACCCCAAGGTTAGGAGAAAAATATTCTATCTGCCCTTTTCTCCGGAGTCCTAGTACTAAGTCTTAGATATGAAGAATACCACTAATCCAGGGGTCCCCAAATTCCAGGCGATGGACTGACACCAGAAACCAGGCCGAGCAAACAAGTGAAGCTCCACCTGCGCACATGCAAGATGCAGGCAGCATGTGAAACACACACACACACCCTAGGCTTTTGGAAAAACCTCACTCCATGAAACCAATCACTGCCACCCAAAAGGTTCAGGGCTCCTGCACTAAACAGTTGGAGATATTCCCTCCATCACTCAAATTCCAACTGAACAGAGAGAATATCCATTTATGTTTCAAGATAAAAGCTTTACCTGGGTTTTCCAAAGCTTTTGGTTCTGCCTCTTCCAACTGCAGAAGTTCATCAAGAGCAAGTTTTGCTGCATTTGATTTTGATTCCTTTTTATTTTGGCCCAACCCAGTCTTATACTGAATGCCATCAACTATAGCACAAAAAGCAAAGTAACTCCCCAAGATATTTCCTTCAAAATGCAAAAAGGAAAGCAAACATTTATTTCTAGTTTCATAAAAATTAACATGTTTTCATCCAGCTTTAAGTATGCTTTACTAATATCAAACTCTAGTCTACCTAAATTTAGGAAAAATAAAAAATAAAGGTTATGACTCTCAAACATGTTAGCATCTCTGTAATGTTATGTCTTCGTCTAAAACACAATCACATTGCAATGGCCTTGTCAATGTAACAGAATAATTGAAATACATGTCTTTGTTTAAATATTTGTTTAAATACACATCTAGTTTAAATATTTTAAAATAGATTGTTGACAGTTGTTTCATACCACCAAATAAAACCCTCTTCTGATAAATAGGTGAAATTAGCATCCATTTACCAGTTCCTAGCATCATATTATATCAGATTTCTACATAAAAGAATTTTAGATTTTAGCTAGATGAAGGCAAGAGACATCTTAACAATCTTATTTAAGTCTGGCATGCAATACCATAGTAAAATATTGAGAACAGCAATTAAGATATCTGATTTCACAACTAAACCTGTAGAACAATGTGAATACCTGACAGATGACATTTATAATAGCCATTACATATTCCTCAAATATACCATACCAAGACTTCTGAGTTTTTCGATCAGGATCTTCCATTTGTTTTCAGAGTGATTTCCTATAGCTTAATTCAGAAAATACATTAACTAAGTTCGGTTAATTCAGGAATGCCTCTTTAGTAGTTGGGATCAATTTTTATTTTCTTTTGTTGGAAATTTTAAAAATGCGCTTAGTATTTTAAGCCTTCCAGAAGCTTAAAGCACCTCTAATCTTTTTCCTATTTTTCCCCTTTCACCATTTGTTAGGGACTGGATTAGAAACTGAGTTGTGAGCTGACTGAGTGACTTTGGACCAATCTTTATCAACCCAACCCACCTCATCAGGTTGTTGTTGTGGGGGGAAAACAAAAAGCAGGAACACTATGTACAACACCTTGAATTGTACAACTACAGGCTGGATCTAATAAATATAAATTATATACTCTGGTTTGTCTTTGGATCTTATAGATTTTATGAACTTTTGGAAAAGAGCCAAGAACCAATAAGGGCCAAAATTGGAGCCATAATTACATCATCAGTTAACCCCTCCTTAATGCTGGTATAAATGTGCCCCCCCATCTGAAAAGAATTACCCACCAGTGTGCTAAAGAAACTTTAGTTTGCTAGTTTCTTACACCACACTGAGGAAAAACTACAAGGCAACAAGCCATAGAGTCCTATATGCAGTTTATTTACAGCAAACCAGTTTCCTAGGCTTTTCTGATGTACACAATACATGTTTCAATATCCAGGTATTAGGACAATGCAGATACCTTATAAGTAAAAAAAATACCTGTTGCCACAGTTTCCTTTAATTCAAGCTGTACACGTTGCATTTGTGCAAATTGATGTAAAGCTGAGACTGGATTGATCTCCCCTCGCTTGTATTTTGAAATAAATTCCTTTGGAATTTTCTTGGGAGGAAGTGAAGTAATTGGAACTATAGGCACAGTTTTAGTATATTGATAGTCATGACCTAAAGCACAAAAAAAAAACTAATGTGAAACACAGTGTTTACTTGATCTGAAACATAGTAACATCTTTCATTGTTATTTATATTTCTTCTCTTCCAAAAATTGCTCTTTAGAGTCAATTTACAAATGAGACTTATTCCATTTTATACTTAATCTGCCCCTTTAAAGATCTTGTACAGGGAAGGATAGAACTTTTAACAGTTATTTTAAAAATTCCAGTGTAAGTTTAACAAGATAAATACTATAGGAGAAAATCAGTAACTATAAGAAAGTTTATATAATTATATCTACAACATAATGAAATGCTTGGGGTATTCTGATCTACAAATGCATTCATCTGTATAACTGGAGCAACATCCAAAAAGAACAGTTCAAACAGCTTTGCAAAAGATTTGTCAAGCTGTATCAATAGCTAATATGAGATGGATAATTACATTCAAAGAACTCTGTTAATGAATATTATGTTTGCAATATGATGTAGAAGCAAATGCTATCAAAACTAATTGTCATACCAGTATATATATATATGTATGTCTGGCCAAATTACCAGCTGTACAGATTGAAAATGTAGGTCTCACAATGGTACAATCTCTTGTAACTGATAATGAATAACATGAAAGTTGCCTTGAAAATATTAAATATAATTGTATAGTGTTGTCTATTTCATATTCTGGTAAGAGACCTAAATGGGAATTGTATACAATAGTAACAAACTGTAGAGCTTATTGTGGAACTATTCAACAATTAATATCTTGCTAATTAAAGTTTGAAGATTCTAGGAAGCAAACCATGGAAAAGTAAATCGGCTTAATGCCAGGAAACTAGCACTACAGCTACCGTTCCTTTTCAGATCTTTTTAAAAATAATAATTAGCACTATACTACAACCAATGATTTTGTATCCCAAATTATACAGCCAAATTCAAAACCAAATTTTAAAGCAATTTTTATTTTATTCAAAACATTAAAGTACAAATTTCAAAAACAGAAATACAAAAACAAAACACTACACTAAAAATTCATAAACAAAACATATACATAAATCCCCCCCCCGCTGAATAACTCATATTTCAAAAATAATAACTATTCCCCACTTGTGAAGCAGGCAAATAAATTTCTATAATACTGTGTACCCAACACACTTAGCCTGGCACCTGTCTAATATATAAAAACATATTTAATAGATGAAACCAACTACTGAATTAAACTTCTAAATCCTTGGTTAACAATCTATTTATTGTATTTCATTCACAGAAAGTCCACAATGGCTTCTTGTCTACCATAGATCACAACAATCATTATCTCTCATCAGTCCAAGATCAAATATCCTCAAAGGATTCTTAATAATAAGGCTTTTCATTAAGGTATTAAACAGGATCTTTTCTAACAATTGGATTTTATTCCGCAAAGACATAAGTCTTTGTTGTGTATAATCTTCACAGCATTTGTTGTACAAAAAAGTCTCCTATAAATTGTAAAATATGTCTTAACATTTGTCTCTCTATTGGATATAGTAAATCAATTCCGATCCATTGTAAAGAAACCAGCTTCTTTATACTGATGTGTTTTGTATCCAATAACAACTAACATTCAATCTGTTTATTTATGAAGATTCTCAGTCATCCAGGTCACTGTTGTGCCAAAGGTGCTATATTTTTTTTCAAAATGCAACTGGACTTTCTTAGGGTTTTTTCCTTTTGAAAATTTCAATTTCTCCAAATAGCTTCTTCAGTTTTCAAAGAAAAACAACCTAAGAAAGTTCAGTTGCCTTTTGAAAAAATTAATTTTTGGAACATTCAATCTGTTTCTACCAATTTTAGTGTTCAACAAGAAATGTAGAGATACAGATGTTTATCTCTCAAATGCTCTTGATGTATATAATTTTATGAACACCTGAAATTTTGTCCAAATCACCACTACACAAAACTGAAGGAAAAATAAGAAAACAGGCTTTTGAGAGATCCATATTTTTTTTTTCATTCAGTTGATCTGGCAGCACATGTTTTGCATCCTAATCAGAGGATAACATTCATCGGGAGGAAATATCTCCATTCTCAATTAAATTCTGGCCCTATGTCTTGAACAATTGGAAACAACTTTAATGAGACACTGCTGAATAACATGCGAAGAAAAAATTGGGATCAGACTTAAAACTGGCCAGTGGTACAGAATAAACTGTCTTTCATATGGTTGGAGGCATACTGCAACACCTGAGAGTTGCCATTAGACTCCTAAGCATTCTTCCAAGAGTAGCATCTTATGAAGAAAATTTATGGTTTTCAGTCCAATGAATATTTTTTAAAAAGCTAAAAAAATATCAAGCATATATACGGTCAAGTAAAAAAAGGTCTTTCCTCGAGAGAATTGATTTCAAAAAGAACAGTTAGGGCCCATGCAACGTGAGAAGTTACTCCTATCTGGGAAATCACCCTTCAGTGAGAGTGACTTGGAACAGGTCCTATGGTTGCTTTTGACTCAAATGGACTATACAGATTTGATCCAAAAGTGAAATTGGAATATTCAAATACTGACTTCAGTAAAAAGAAAACACTGGAGTTTTCCACTACTATACTGTAGTTGTATACTGCAACTATATCTTGTTTTATTCACTATACCAGCATTTCTCAATCATGGTTGCTTGAAGATGTGTGTACTTCAACTGCCAGAATTCTCCAGCCAGTTATTTTCAACATTATTTTCAAATTTTTAGTATTTTGCTCCAAATACTGTTGTTGTTTTTTTAATTTTGTTCAAAGCTAAAAAAATGTCAATTGAAATAATTTTGCTGTGGTCATTATTAAATGTTGGAAAGGGAATTCTTTTTGCTAGTTATTATTACTCTTTGAATCAGATGCTTCTGTAAAACAAGACTGTCCAAATTTGCAAAAATGTTATTTGAGGAACAAAATAATCAAGAAATACTTTAAATTCAAACTGTACTTTGATGCTTGCTGTTTGGTTTGGCTAAAAGAACCTTCAGAATAAGAGGCTACTGGACTTGGAAGATGATGAATTAAGATTTTAATCATGGTTACCTATGGTATGATAAAGTAAATGTTGATTTCAACAAACATTTTATCAGACTTGCAATTTTGAGAGTTTGGAGTAAACATAAAACAAGGTTTTCCTAGAAGGAAAGTTTCCCCACAGGAAGTATTTTTTTTTTCTCAGAAAATAAATGGCAAACTGGTGAATTTATGGTAAAATAATATCTTTCAACTTGGGTGACCCTACCCTCAAATCTAAGGATAATGTCATGTCTGCCATTGTTTTACATACCTACAATTGAAAGATTTAATTAGACAAAACGAAATATGGGTCTAACTTTATCAAAAATGAATTGGAAATCATGTGTGGTAGTGATAAACATATTACTGCTAGTCTATAAAGTGTTATTGAATTTAAATCTGGAAAACAAAGGAATTTTGAGTATAATGTGATGTTTAAACAATGAGAGAATATGTGGAATAAAGGTTTAAAATTTACATTAAACCATAACTTAAAAGAAATACTTTAAATTGTAACCAAGTTAATATATTAAAGCAAAAGCAACCAGGCCTCATTACTCTTACCCACAACCCCCTGTATTACAATATTACCTTTTAAGGATGACTATCTACCATCCTTAAAGTAAAGACTGGACCAGCCCCATATCCATAGTTTAATCATAGTCTTATGTAGCCCATATGCATTTACTACATTGTCTATAGAATGCTTTAAGTAGTACACCAAGCTCCTAATTTCTTAGTGCTGATAGACAACATAATAAGGAAAGCCACCAATACCTGTAATAGGGGTCACTTTAGACGCCAAGTTTGATACACTGGATGTTTCTGGTATTAAAAACACCGCTTTAGCGTTCTCCGCTTGCCGAAACGAACTACTGTGAGACGAAGGCGGGGCGGAAGGTTGGGGTGGCTGGGCAGGCAAGTTCTTCTTCAACATTTGAGCAAAACTAGGTACCCTAGAAACCTGAGCCCAGTCATTTGCCATCTTTTCTCACCTAAAACCAAGTCGAGACAACAGAGAGCGTTATTTATCAGCAGGGCATTCCGGCGTCCATTAAGGCGGCCCTCCGTGCGCCAGTCAAAACTATGAGGAGAAGAAGAATGGGCGACGGGGGTGGGGGTGGGGGGGGGCAGCGGAGAAAACGTGCCGCCGTTAGGAAACGAAGGCAGCCACTAACCCTCGACCCACCCAACGAGCGCCAACGGAAACTCCCGTCTTCGAGAGAAACTACACGAAGCTGAAAAGAAAGCGCGGGACCGAACCTCCGGAGTTCTGGAACCCCACGCGGGAAAACGCCGCCTTCGCCCTTCGCTCTTCAGGCTGCGAATCACGTGATTAACACTTCTCTTCCTCCGCCCGACGCTTTCACGTTCTTGGGCGGCGGCTCGCTGGTTGGGACGCCTCTGAGAAACGCGCGTTCCCGGCTGCTGCAACGGAGCGGAGCGGGTTCGGAGGGTGGCGGGAACGGCGGTCGGAAGACGCGGCCTCCAGCTGATCGGTTGGAAAGGAAAGGGCGGTTTCTATCTGACCGCCTGTATTTAAGAGTCAGGGCTGCCGCCCGTTTTAAAAAGTTGGACGAATCGGAAGGTTTTCGGGGAGGGGCCTTCTGAAGCGTTTTTATTCCGAAGCGGAATTAGTGGAAAAAGCTACACCTGCTGGATCGAACGAGCCATGGCTTAGCTTGGCCACACACATGACCGAGTCTGGCTTGCTGGCCCGAATGTAACTTTAGAGGCTCCGCTATACATAATAATCAATATACATATTCATTTTTTGGGTAAAGTGACTGAAGTAATGGACCAGGGAAAATGCTGCGGACGTACTATACTTGGATTTCAGTGCAAAATAGAGCACAACCTACTTTTGACAAGCTACAAAAAATGTGAGATAGACAGCACCACTAGATGGATTTGTAATTGGTTGACAAACTGCACTCAACGAGTAAGTCCTTAATAGTAGTACATCTACGTGGAACGAAGTAGGCAGTAGGGTACAAGGTACTCTTAGGCCCAATACTTTTCAATATCTTCATAAACAATTTTTATGAGGGAACTGAAGGGGAATTCAATACATTTTAAGATAAACACTAAACTGGCAATAGTAGCCAACATCCCAGATGATAGGCCCAGGTCCTAAATGCATATCAACAGATATATGTATATATGTAAATATATATTTATATATTTATTTTGTCAGTATACATTTGGATCCTAAGCGTACAATCTAGGGTAGAGGTCTCCTACCTTAACAACTTTAAGACTTGGGGACTTCAAGTCCCAGAATTCCTCAGCCAGCTTTTCTGGCTGAGGAATTCTGGGACTTGAAGTCCCCAAGTCTTAAAATTGCTGAGGTTGGAGACCTTTGATCTGGGGCAGGGGAAGGGAAACTTGGTTCTTTTATCACTTATGGACTTCAACTCCCAGAATTCCTGAGTAAACCATAAAAAGTTCCCCATCCCTGGCCTACATGTCCAACATTTGTATATTAAACAGTCCCATTCAAGTCAAAAATTGATTTCCCCAGCAACTGAAAAATCAGTAAGCCAGGGTTATGGCTCACTTAGGAATTCTGGAAGTCCATAAGTGATAAAAACCAAGTTCCCCTACCCCTGATCTCAGGTGTTGATTATTCCTGCTATTAATAAATGTTACTAATTTATATGGAATTTAGGAGGATTACTGCAGTTCAATGTAATCCTTTTCATGAAATCTTAAAACTCCTGTGGTCAAGATATTCCAAAACATGAAGGTGTATAGCTTTATAGTTCCCGCTGCCTTAAGAAAGCTCAAAACATTCTCAAAGATCCATCTCATCCTGGGAACCTTGTAGTGGTAAGAAAATTCCTGTAGATGGCAGTAGTAGCAGCAAACTGCACTACAGTTCCCAAACAGACCTCTTCCCCTTATCTCATCTCTGGCTGGTGAGTCCGGAACTAATAATTATATAACCTTGTACTTATCAACCAGATGTTAAGCCCATGTCACACCGAACCAACAGATGCAAAAAGGATGTAAAACGGACAAAAAAGCTTGCCATCCGTTGGAAAACGCCTCCCTGCCTCCGTTTGGCTTCCTCTCTATCCGTCCAGCATCCGTTTATGGACGTTTCATCCGCTCCAAAAGTTTTGGGCTGCCCAAAACTTTTGCACGGAAAATGTATCCAGTTCGTCCGTTCTGCATCCGCTACGCATCCGCTACGCATCCGCTACGCATCCGCTATATCCGCGAGGCATCCGTTCCGCATCCGCGCAACTCGCATCCGCTCGGATGCAGGGAGGAAGTGGAACGGACGCGGAACGCATGCAGAACGGATGCAGCACGGAAACAAAGCGTTTAAAACGGAAAAAACGTCCGCAGAGGGGACCTATCTCGGATATTAAGGATGTCTAGAGGATGCCTAGAGGATGCAAAGGGACACCTATACTGCCTATAAAAAGGGGGAGCAACTCGCCTGCATCTCACTTTCAGAACAGCAGCCAAGCTGTGCAGACCTCTGCAGCCTTCATCTGACTCTTCCTCTTCCACAGCATCCAGTCATGTCCACCGTGGATTGTGACAAAGTCCTTTCGGCAGCCACCATCCTTCTGCAACAGTGCGAAACCATCTACAGGCTCTGTGAACACTACTACGGGAAGAAAAAAAGGCGGCCAAGAAGCATCTGGGTCCAAAAGTGGGATCAGGAGAAGAGCAGAGTACGGACTGTACAACAAGCTGATGGTGGAGCTCAGGAGCGAAGACACTCGGGCGTTCAAGAACTTCATGAGAATGCTTCCAGCCATGTTTGACGAACTTGATAAGCGGCTGACACCCAGGTTGACCAAGACAAACACCAACTTCCCGCCCAGCCTGGAACTTGGGCTCAAGGTGGCACTCACTCTGCGCCACTTGGCCTCAGGGACCACCTACAGGAGCATGCAGTACGACTGGAGGGTCCCACCCAACACCATCAGCATTGTGGTCAGAGAAGTGGTGCAGGCCATCATTGAAGAATATAAGGAGGAGCTCCTCCAATACTCCTCCACTGAAAAAGGATGGAAGAAAGTTGCAGAGCAGTGGTATCAGAAGTGGAACTTCCCCCACACCGTTGGAGCCATAGATGGCAAGCACGTGGTCTGCAAAGCTCCAGCCAAGTCGGGGTCCACTTATCACAACTACAAGGGCTTCTTCAGCATCATCCTCTTCGCCATGGTCGATGCTGACTACAAGTTCATGTACATCGATGCTTCAGGCAACGGCTCATCTTCAGATGCCCAGGTATACAACGCTAGTCACCTCAAGGAGGGGCTGGAAGGCAACCTCATGGTGGGCTTCCCAGATCCAGACCCGCTGCCCAACGACACGCAAGATGTGCCCTACTTCATCGTGGGGAATGACGCCTTCTCCCTCACAACCTACCTCATGAAGCCCTACACTTCCAAATACCTCACCCGTGAAGAGAGGATCTTCAACTACAGGCTGTTCAGGGCAAGGCGGGTGGTGGAGAACGCCTTTGGCATCCTGGCCAACAGGTTCCAGGTACTTCTCACCAACATGCAGCATAGCCCAGAGACCATGAGGAGGATCGTGGAAGCTTGCTGCATCCTGCACAATCTCATGCGTACCCGCTACCCAGTCTTGCAGAACAGGATTGTGGACCGTCAACAAGGCAATGGGGACATGGAGCCTGGGGAATGGAGGCAAGGGCAAAACCTGATCGATACTGAGGATGTGCAAGGCCACAACAGAGCCTCACGTGAAGCGAAGAAGCAGTGCAACCTCCTGAAACACCGGTGCAACTCCCCAGCTGGAGCAGTGGAGTGGCAAGACAGGATGGTAAATGCTTAATGGATGCTTCCTTCAGCCTGTCTCATCACACAGATGAGATTGGGCCATGTATGTTTGGTTGGCCCACAATGAACAGGGCGTTTAATAAAGAGTTGTGTTTATGTTGACATGTGTGGATGATTGATTATATCGTTATTGATAATAAAGGGCCATAGGTGTGGCACCTGGGAGGGTGGACCATACAGTCCCACTATGCTTGCACTGGAGGTTTATCTATCCCACTGCTATCCTAACCCATCCCACAGCTATACCCATTCCACAGGTATCCTAACCCATCCCAAAGTTATCCTTACCCATCCCACAAGCAAGCAAAGGCTTAAACCATTTCTAAAATTTTCCACCAAGACTTTATTAAAAAAAAGAAATGAAATAAGTGTGTGAATCATAAATAGACTTTATTAACAACAAGCTATAAGACAAAAATGAGTCTCTGGCACTCCTCTTGCTCGCTCAGTCTCAGGAGTGAAGGGTGCAGGTGCTGTGGAGGTGGCTGGTGCTGGAGTGCTTGTCATCAGCTCCTCCAGAAGCAGAAGCAGCAGAAGCGCCAGCACCAGAAGAGCAAGCCCGTGCTGCAGAAGCCCCAGGAGAACCAGAGTGAGGGCCAGGGGGCGGGATGGTAGCCCTGTCCCTCT
>BLBF01000039.1:414410-451326 GCA_015471245.1 Laticauda colubrina
GCTGGCAGGGAGGCTGGCAGGAACCAAGGCTGGCAGGGAGGGTGGCAGCAAGGCTGGCAGCAAGGCTTGCAGGCAGACATGTAGGCAGGGCAGGCAAGGCAGCCAATCCGTCCGGCAGCAGGTCTTTCCTCTGAATGGCGACCTGCTTCGGAGCTGCTTCCGTTATATCCGCAGGGCTGACGCAATGCATCCCCCCCGCATGCGCAATTAACGCCAGGCATCCATTAGGCTTCCACTGTGCATCCGCTTCATCCGCTAGGCTTCCGCTCTGCATCCGCTCTTTCCATTCCACGTCCGCTTTGCTGAGACTCCCCGGAAGCCCTGCGGATGTGCCATCCGCTCTCATCCGCTCCCATCCGCTAGGCTTCCGTTCTGCATCCGCTTTGCATCCGCCCTGCGTCCTCCATGCGTCCGTGTTACCCGTTCCGGTTATGCAAATTTTTGCCCCTTTTGAGAGCGGATAACAACGGATGGAACATTTTGCTCGCCCGCTGTGTCCTTTTTGCATCCGTTGGGCAGTGTGACATGGGCTTTATAGAGTGGTCACGAGCAGGCATATGATTCCACCTTCTAAGATTTCTCAAGGATTGGTTAAAAGTTTCACCAATGCTGCATCTATTCTGCAAATGTAACCAATCCAAATGCTGTATCTATGTTGCCTTTGCCTTCTTGTGAAAACCCTATAAAAGGAATATACACTACGTAGATAGTCAGACATCTTGACACTCTGCACAATGACTGGTCTTTGATCACCACAGAACCTTTTTTTTTTGAACTATTACCATCTGGCAGACAGTACAGAATAATAAAAACAAGGATAAATAGGCTGAAAAACAGCTTCGATCCAGGGCAGTAGCTCTTTTGAATTCTGCTGTATAGTGCAGTGTTGGTGTGGTATCAAGGATTTTCAGTTCAATGTGTGAAGGGTGAAGGATGTGTGTTTGTTTTTATTTTCACGGTCATGATATGCACTGAAGATGGTGTTTGATTTTGTTGTAAGAGGTGCAATGACAATAAAAGTAAACTAAACTAAACTAATTACATTTATATGGATATTATCTATCAAATTGGTATTCTGGTGAGAATAAAGCAATGGGTACAATAAAAGTTTTAAAAATCTCATCTAAAAGTAAATAATGTCATTAGTATGGGAGCATTTTATTTGACAGTATCCAATACTTTCCCCATATATCTGTCTATAAATGTTCCTTGTAAAAAAATGATCAACTAAACTAGGTTACATTTGATATTAATTTTTATTTCAAGTATAACAAACTGATACAACTGATGCAGAATATTGCACACAATATAGCTGTAAATGTCAAACATTTATTTCATAGTTTTCTTCACATCATTGGTCATACAGTGCTAGACTGAACACAAAATGATATCCTCTTTCAAAATAAGTTATTCACAATATTAGGTTGAAGTTTTAAATATAGCAGCAAAAAAAGCTGTTAGGGTTCTTTCAGTGTAAATTGTTTTAAAATTATACAGTGACAATACATAAAACAAATGATTTAAAAAGTCTGTTTGCTATCCTAATTGTAGGATTTTTAGTGATCTTCCTTGTCTTTTCCTTTCTTTTCTTTTTCATCCTGTAATGCAGTGCCAAGTTTTTTTATGAGAACTGACAAAACTTTATCCAGGGGATCCATGACTCCACGTTGAAGCCACTTGGGAATAGTGGTTCTTGCATGATGGAAACCAAGCTTCTGAAGAATATAATCCACACCAACAGGATCAATCTTTCTTCCAGTCCAAGAGATTAACCTATAAATTAAAACATTCTATCATTTTCAATAAGCAAGAATAAATTTTCTACAGTTCTACATATGTTAATAGCCATAGGTTCTACAGTATAAGGGTAAATATATAGGTCTTGCATCTTCCTGAATCTTTCCAGGTCCTGCCTTTTCTCTCCTGTCCTAGGCCGTCCCTAATTATGTCCTAGTTCAAGATGCCCCCAACCCCACCCCAGGCCTGTTTGTCCTTCTGGTCTTCCTGCCACTACCCAATAGTTGGTATTTTTCTCTGCTCTCTCCTCCTCTGTTCCTTCCCCTTTACACAGAAGTTGGTTTTATACTGTGCATGAAACAAAACATAAAAAATTGGTTTCAGTTCTGGTACAGATCAACCAGAACCAATTGTTCATGCATGGAATGGTTGGCAACCCCTAATTTCTAGCTATTTATACAACCTTTTCTGGTTTTTATTTGTATTTGTCAAGAAGCACTCTTCCTTGAATTGTTTTTTTTTTAACTGCGTGGAGATTGCAGCCTTTAATTCCATTTGCCAGTACTGTATCTAAGGTCAAAAGTATGAACGCAAACGAACTATATGATTATTTAAAATTTTGCTGATTTGAGAAGTATGGTTGTACCAATTTAATAAATAATACTGCTTTTTTCTTAAATATTGTTCCTTAGCTTGAGTTTTCTAAAGATACCAGCTTGCCTCTTATATAGTTCTAAGACATAAATTTTGTAGTAGTACTGAACTTTATAAAATTGGAAAAAAGAGGAGAGAAACATAAATCGAATGAATAGTGTAAAGGTTTTTCTATTGTAATTCTCTTGTCATTTTAAGGCATAGATGTCCAATCTTTTGGCTTGCCTGGGCCACACTGTGTTAAGTCAAATTATAAAATATAATTAATGTATATAGATCATATTATGTTAAAAGTGTATGGTCCTGCAGTGTATGGTCCAGAGCTACATGCGGTCTGGTTTAGGGGGAGAACATTGATGGTTAGCGGTTTTATGTCTTTGGGTTTAAAGTTTAAATGCTAGAAGACAAGTCATGTGTCTTACAATGTCACTATACCTTTTTATTTTTTCCATAAAAATGTGATACAACATAAAAAATTATGATAGGTATAGAAAGGTAATTTTTGCTATTCTGGTTAAGAAAATGCATTTGGTTATTCCTCCAGAATTATGGCACTCTAAGCAACCTTGAATCATTATTTTTCATCCCAATTTGTTTCACATGATAGATATTTGCAAAAATAAAACATTTCCTTTAACCTCGAAAGATAGAATATAAATATATATTCAAAACTAAATAAACAAAAAGTGGCAAAATGCCACCACAATTAATGTTAATAATAATATATAAAATATACATTATATCAATAATATTAAATAATGATACTAATAGTTAATGTTCAGTGATATATATTGAAAATTGTATTAATATAGAAACAAATTGATTATTGAAAAGAAGTGCTAATTACCTCAATGTGGGCTCCAAATGCCAGGTATTACAGATAAATTCTCTCCAATCCACAGTTGTGTAAGTAACACTTTCTTCCAATTCTTTTTCAGTAGTGCTCTCATCAAGTACACTGATGGGACTTTTTTGTCCTGGCCGACTAAACAAAGCACGAGGTGGAAAGACTGCTAGAAAAAGAACAGAAATGTTTTGTTTTAGGCTATAATCTTCATTTTGAAGACGAGTATAAAATATGTAAGATTATAACTATTCCAGAAATAAGAATTTAAGATTTGTAGTTTGTTTAATATAATAAAATTATACTGATTATTCAGAAAAAACTGTTGACTTGCATACTATAACTATTATAATTATACATATTATTGATACTAAAAGTATGAATGATATGGTGATATTGATAATAACCACGACAAAATATGTGAAGTAAAACAAAGCCAAAAATTATCAGCAAATCAAGCCATTTGGTTTATATTGTCACTTTCTCATAACTTTCATAACTTAACAAATTAATTGGTGCCATAAATTAATACTTACATACCATGTTAAAATCCAGAGTTATTAATGTAATGTTGTATTTGGAAAGATTTCAAAATAAAAAAATGAATTTTCTTCAAGTTCTATTTCAAAAAAATTAATATGTGCATAGTTCTCAAGTTACAACCACTTGTTTAGCGACCATTCAAAGTTACGATGGCATTGAATAAGAGGGACTGATGAATGGTCTCAAAGGTGCAGCTGTTGTAGCATCTCCACAGTTGTGATCATGAACCAGGTGCTTGGTCTTAGTTCATGATTATGATGCCATTGTGAACCAGTTATGTGGTTGTGATTTTCAATGTATCCTCCCAGCTTTCTACAAGCAAAGTCAATGGGGAAGCCAGCAGGAAATTGGAAGCCACTTCTCCTTTTTCAGCCACCTGCATTCTACATTGCCCGCCCATAGTACCTTGCAGCACCTGTCCATGCTCCAGAATACCTGTCTGCAGCACCCACACACCTCCTGGTATGCTTACCTTGGTCTCCCTCCTCCTCTTGTTTAATGACCTGCACGATCCTGGGGTTCTGACAACAACCAGGACTGCAGGATTGCTATCACTAAGAATTCAGTCACAATTGGCTTAATGACCAGATAGTTTAGCAAAGAAATTGTGGCCGCAATTACCACTGTAACCAATATTACCTATGTAAAAATTGCATATCAAAAGCTATAAAGAAGAGGATTCTAAAATGCCACTACTAGATCTGTGTGAATAACACACCTTTAACAATAGTAAAGATGCATTCTGTGAAGCTGTAAACTAACACAAGTATTTAAAGTTTCAGTCAGTTGCTTTAAAGCCCTCCAGAAGCCTTCTATGCATGTATGAAGGCAGCTTCATCATATACAGCTTCATCATATGAAGGCAGCTTCATCAGACAGACAGCAAAGCGCTGTACCACACTGAATGATTTCCACATTATTTCTGAAGCATACCTTTATCGTATATTTGTGACACAATTTTTTTTTCAAAAAACTTCAATTATTTTTGAATAGATATACTTTATATTGTATACTATATAATACATACTATACTGTAAAAGAATTTTAATCCATGTAGGTCAAAACAACATGATTTTAGCCCATGATAAAATTCCATACTTGGAAAGGAAAACATTCAATTTTACACTATATAACAAGATAATGTAAAAAATGCATTTTAATGCATTTTTAATGCACTTGAGAACTGAGTTGCAAAGAGAGTTTGTGGATCTAAAACACAATTAATCCCTGCTATGATTCAATTAACAATACTCCTACAAATTCACAATAGCTTTCAATGGAACATCAATTGGAAATGTGTTTAGTTATAGCACTGATGTTTTGAATTTGACAAACCCTGACATTTTATCCTGAAAAAACAGTTCTAGTTATCTATTTTTTAAAAAACTTCATTAGTTATAATCCCTTCCAGAAGATTGATATTCAATATGCCAGACCAAAAAAAAAAAAGAAATAAAATCAACTTACTATTAACAAACTTCAGATTAATTACTATACAAGTTGTAAGAGCACATAATATAAACACACAGGATGAGTGTTAATTCATTTACATACCTTTCTCCTTTTCTTTAAGATAAGCAGAAACTAAGTCATGCAGGAACATTATTAATTCTGCATCCATAGTTACACATATGTGATCTGTGAATTCTGTTACTACACTGCATTCTACCTTTGGCTTGGCACTGGCATCTGTAACAAAATTCCATAAATAATTAAAAGAAACTGGTAATTACACAAATAAATATCCTGAATAAAACATTTTAATGAAAAAGTTTTAAAATGCAAGATAGGGAAAAGAGCTAATTGTATGTATTGTATTGATTTTTTTCAGCATAAATGTGAAAAAAAATTCCTCAGAATACTTTTGTGCTTAAGGCCTTATATTATCTCTGCTGATGCACAATTCCTTTGTACATGCAACATGCATTCGTTTAAAAGAGTTCTAAAATGAAGTCCTCTTGAAGTATGCACAACCAATGAACTCTTATACCATATTTGTTTTAAAGCACTTGCTATCAGATAATTTCTTCCATATTTTTTTGGCATATCAACCATAATAAATAAAACCATCATTTTATACTCACAGCTGGAAGATCAACTATCAACTATGGTATCCATCAATTTGTTCTACTTTGTTTTCATATTTTATATTTAAACTATTACACAATAATGGCCATGCTACATGCAACTTAATTTAGTGGGACATTCTCTAAAAATTTTACTTGATTCTATTTCAATTCTCATTTAATAGTGATATTAGGTATGGAGTCACAATTGTCACGAGTCACAATTGTCATGTTTATCTTTTTTTAAAATTTTTTAAATAAAATTATGCTGTAATTCCATTTACACAAAATATAGATAAAAATTCATAATATTTATTTTTAGAAAAAGAACAGGCTACCATGTATTAAAGGTTCCTGAGGTTGTTGAACATGAATGGATTTGAAATCCAGCTGCATCCTCGGTAATGCAAATATTGTTTCAGTCTCATGATTGTAACTAGAGCCACCTCTGAAACCACTTAACAAGCTGGAGCTTTTCACTGTTGTAGTATGCTCTGGGTTGTTTGCATCAACATTTCTGAGAAGGTTTAACTCTGGAAATAAAATAGCAAACAATTTTTTTGAGATAACACATTTTAAAAATTATGAGGTAATTATTAATAATATTTCTCTATATGGAAATTAGATGTTATCAAAATTTGTATTTCTACACAGAATCAATTTTAAGACATGCAGTTGTTGCACATCATTTTAGATATGACAACACTCTCAGATATTTGTGTGAGTGGGTGTATTTGTGCATGGGGGGAAATGAATAAAATTTAGGTATGTAAAAAAATTAAGTCACACTGTGAATCTTTTAAGAGAATGGAAACTGACAACCTTCATAATATATGGGGATAAAAATGTGGGACATCCCCCTCATTTCATTGTGCTTGCAATTTTTTATATTTAACTTATAAATATTTTATTGTAATTTCTTTAATTCTTATGAGTGGCACAAAGTCACTGAGAGTCAGGTAGCATGTAAGTTCACGACATTATTACTGTTATTATTATGATTCATTGCATAGATAAACTGGATTTGGCATTTTTTGTTCACCCACTGAGTTCTTCCAAAGAATTAGGAAGATGGATAGGCAGATGATATTTGATGATGTTAATATTATTTTTATACATATCTTTAAAGTTGAGTGCATCCTATTAATATACAATTGTTTCAAGATTTAAACTAAGAATTAGGAATTTAAGTTAGTTTAAATTAGGATTTAAACTAAGAAAATTATGAATATTTGGGCATCTTTCCATCACATGCCAGTCTTTCATACTATTAATTGGAACTGTTGTAAATTTATGTCAATTTCCCAAATAAAGAGAAATGTACTTGTTCCTACCTTCATTTCGTGTAGCGGTAACATAATTGAACCATTCCTTTACACTTGCAACTCCATGTGGTGGATTTTCATGACGTCTCCTTGTTATTTTAGTAATTGTTGCCATGGGACTTTGTAGGGCACCACATGGTTTTGTTACCATAGTATTGTGACCCAAATGGAAGTCTAGTGTTTGCACAACATATGTAGAATGTTCACTCGATCCTAGAAAAGGTTAAACATAGCAAAAAAAATTTAAAAAATGAGTATTTTCTGAAGTCATCACTTCAATAGTCTGCCATTGTATGCACCGTCTCCATATAGTGAATTAATCTAAGACCAAAATATCCCCTGCGAGAACAGTATCCTTTGCAATCATTTATATGACCTCAGTAAATCTCTTGATACCTTGGCAAACTCTCATTTTAATACCCATAGAGAACTTTATTAAATCTAATATGTAGTTTACAACAAAAATTAAAATGATATTCAGCCAGTGTTTAGTCTTTGTTATTTAAGTATTAGTTACAACTTAATATGGGAAAAGATCAAACAAAAGGCATAAGAATGCCTGAATACCTTCTTGCCATATTTTCTGTGCTTCAGTCCAAAATGCAATATTAGGTTCTTCAAGATGAAACAGAGCCCACGATTTTGAACGAAAATTGGGTCCATGGAAACATGCCAATGTCATGTGATTTCCATGCAAACTCATAGAGCCTCCAAACTTTCCATCTTCTGGTAAGGGAAACTGAAATAAGGATATGTGGCACCCTGACATCACTTTTAAAACTCCAGGCCAGTGGCGATGATGTGCTGCATCTAGAACTAGAAAACAGAGCACACAGACATACATAGAGGAGGATAATGACATTATGATTAACTTTAGGGATTCAAAAAAATTCTCCTAAAAATCATGAGTCTTAACTTCAAATTTCATTAATAATTTTTCATTAAGTTCATGAAATTTTCATTTTTTCTAGACATCAATGCTTGTGCTTAGCAGAGGGATGAACAAACAATCGTTCTTATTTTCATCTGTATAGTAACCAGGTTTTAAAATGGTTATAGAATCACTGGTAGATCATTGACTTATGACCATTTATTTAACAACCTTTCAAAGTTACAATGGCACTGAAAAAAGTAACTTATAACTGATCCTTGCACTTATGACAGTTGTAGTATCCCCATGGTCACATGATCAAAATCCAACCATTTGGCAACAAGCATGTAATTACAGTGATTGCAGTGTCCCAGGGTCACATAATCACCATTTATATGGTGGAGGGGCTTCTGATAAAGTTAATATTGGAAGCCAGGTTTGCTTAATGTCCCGATTTGCTTATGTCCCCTCTTTCTCTGCCCAATGACTGGTCTGTACCCTGCCTTGTGGGGTGGCAAGCAGCCCCAGAACTGCACAGCTCTGGAGTTACGTGCCATGCCTAATGAGACCTAGCCATTCCAGAAAGCACCAACAAGCGTTTGTTCACCCCAGCAGCCTTCTCTCCCAGTTTCCTACATCAACCACCTTTTGTGCCCAGCCGCTGCAGCTGAAATAGAAATATCTTGCTGCCTTATTTAGAAGCCTAAGTTCTACGGTGAATGTTTTCTACAGGTGGCTCCCCAGCCTGACTCAGTATCACTAGCAAGCATTCATTTGCCCAGCTGCCTTTTCTTCTCAGTCGCATGTGGGTCTCCAATGCAGCCCAAATTTGAAGACTGAGCTGTCTTTAGAAAGCTCCAACTTTCCAAATACATTCATTTTTTTTAACACCTCACTCTCTCTATTCTAAATATCGATTAGATCATATTTTTATTATAGTTCTCCTTTCCAGCCCATCTCTAAAGTTATTTAATAGATTCTGGAAAAACACTGCAATGCTGCTAAAGAAGAAGATGCTAAAATATAATTTATGCATGGAAACTAAGGTCATAATGAAAAAAATGTCATATTCTCCTGCCACCATAGTATTAGCAGCAGTCAAATGTAGTCTAGGCTCAGAAATTAGGAAGGTCAATATGTAATATTTTTGATAAAAGCTTGATGACATGAAATAAATTGGTTTCATACATACATTGCTGTGAACTTTTTCCTATATTATTGGCAACAGTTTTGGAAGGAAAGTACGGAACAGGTCCCCATGTGGACAGAGCTCGCTTGCTTGTATCAAATTGCTGAGTAAAGAATTCTTGAAGCTTCATTCCTATTTTGATGAGATCTGGTGTAGTTGATCTGGAAATCATGACTTGAAAAATATCCCATTTCAAATCACCATGGACAAATATCTCACTGTAATATAAAATTAATCATGTTTTCCATGAATTTATAATGCTTTATTAAGCTTTGAAGAGAGGATAGCTCATACAAAAACATTTAGTGACAATTTGATTAAAATGGTTTGACATAATAAAAGTATATTATATACATTAGATCAAGCAAAAATCTTTACCTCTTATCAGTTATACTGGAATCCAAAGTATTATAGAGATTAACTTTCCACTCATCCTGCAGCTTAAGGTCTGCATTACTGAAAATGCCCATTAGAATACTAGACCCCATGTAATCCACACGAGCTTCAGTAGAGCCCATGGTAATCTGAATTTTGTGGCTTGGCTGCTGGTTAGGATGTTCTGATATATGAGCTGAAAAACATTTATATTATCAGTTTCGTAGCAAAGGGAAACAACAAGATATTCTACTTTGGCTCTCTAACACTAGCATCCAATTAATATCAAAAGGCCTCCAAACTCTCTCTCTTTTTGTATTAGTGCACATAGAGACAGACAAATGTTGAAAATGTTCAGAAAAAGCTTCCAACAATTAGTGGTTACTCAATTTAAACAAGTTTAAGTCTGAACTGGTGTGATGAGAGATAACGAGTAGATACTAATTTTTCAACTATAGCAACTAAAACTTAGCTAATGTCTTCATGATATTCACTACATAAAAAGAACTACTCATTATCAAAAAATATTTGCTAATTTTCAACTTACCCACCATCTCCAAGGCATTAACATCTATGGTACCACCAACCACTCCACCTCTAGAATCTAAATGTGATCTTCCCAGTCCTACTGACATACTAATTTCGCGATCTCTGTTACTGCCGACAGATAAACGACCCTGGCTTTTCAAACCACTAGTAGTCCACCTAAAACATGCATAAAATATGGAGGAAAATACTGTTTACCTTATTTATCCATTCACATGCAAAAATGCAAATTGTGAAATAATAGTAAGAAATGCATATGGTGATAAAGACACAATTCTCTCAATCTTATTTAGCAAAACAAGATGGGAACAAATTTTAATGATAAAAATTTTAATAGGCCATCTCTTTATTATCAGTGAATATAGTACCACTCTATAAAGCCTTAGTAAGAACATACCTAGAGTACTGAATCCAGTTTTGTTCACCACATCATAAAAATGATGTTGAGACTCTGGAAAAAGTACAGAGAAGAGCAACCAGGATGATTAGGGGACTGAAGGCTAAAATATACAATGAATGGTTGCAGGAACTGGATTTGGCTCGTCGAGTAAAGAGAAGGACCAGGGGAGACGCAATAGCGTTCTTCCAATATTTGAGGGCTGCCACAGGGAGAAAGGGGTCAAGCTATTTTCTAAAGCACCTGTAGGCCAGAAAAGGAATAATGGATGGAAACTGAACAAGGAGAGATTCAACCTGGAAATAAGGAGAAACGTTTTGACAGTGAGAACAATCAACCAATGGAACAGCTTGCCCTCGGAAGTTGTGGGAGCGCCATCACTTGAGACTTTCAAGAAGAGATTGGACTGCCATTTGCCAGAAATGGTGTAGGGCCTCCCGCTTGACAAGGGGGTTGGATTAGATGAAGGGACTAGGTCCCTTCCAACTCTGATTATCTGTTATAGTAAGATAAGAACAAAGATGGAGCATGTAGCTACTTCTGCAGCTAATCAATGTCTTCAACAGCTGATTTTCAAGGAAGTCTCTGTTCAAAGTCCTCCAATTCTACAAAACTTAATGTGAAAGTTGATGCTTCCTGAATCAAAAGATTCTTCAAATATACCTGCATGTGCATGCGCACACTTTTATGTTTAAAAAAATTGTTTTGAATACACAGAAAAATCAAATGGTTAATTCAAAAGGTTTTCTTACGTGGTGTTTCCCATCACGTTGCTCATATTCATTTGTACATTTAATTGTTTCAAGTTCATAGCAAATACAACCAGTGTTTCCCATGGTGTCACTTGCTGACCTCCAACTTTATTTGATTTATTAAATGGAGTTGATGTTTTTGACAGCAGATCTGGAATTAAACGCAAAGCAAATATTGTAAATGTAATATTGCAAAGTATTACTGAAAAAAAATAAAATATTAATACCACTTTTTTTGGAAAATACCTCAGAATAACCAAGTCCAAACACGAACTCACATATTGATTGACTGTTAACTTCACCTCCATCTGTTTGCACACAATAGTGTTCTATATGGTCAATTTAATCAAAGGAGAAGATTTGTACTTTATGAACTTTTGAGAACTTTTTTTTTCAATGAATGACAATTTTAACATGATAGTTGTCACAACTGAACGAGTTTTTAAACATCAGAGATTGCTAAATCTAAATGTTATCTAAATGTTTTCAATGGTGATGCTCAGAAAATATTTGGTATACAAATGTGAACTCTGCATATTGCTAAAATTTCTGAAGTTTACCTTTCAACTCTAATAATTAAAAAAGCAAAGTTCTTTTTACAGCTGAATAATTATACTTTTGTTTAGCTGACAGAGTACAGAATAGAAAAACATTTGAGCAATTGAACTGAGACCACTGGAAATTTCCTTTTCCAAATCTTCCAAGATAAGTTTGATAAAATATAGTAAATATTTTTACTATTTTTTTCTTTCCAGAAACTATTGAAATTTTAAGATCTGTTTTATCCTGTGTTGCCTGATTAAGTTTTCAGTTCTTCAGTAGACTTCCTCTATTTCAATTTTCCATACTATTCCAAGGTATAGTATTCCTCAATCTTTAGAGATGAAATAAGAATGGGTTCTCCAGACAGACAAGCACGCTTGAATAGAAGCATTTTCACATATTTGCATCTTCCTTGTGTTACGTAAGTGTATGTTTAAAATGCATAAGGTACATAAACTAAATTGTTGTATCAAATTAGTTTCCTCACTTTGTAAGACAATACAGGACAATTTTCAATCAATCAGAATAGAGGAGATCTTGCAGGGGACCCTAAACCATTTCAAACAAGTGACTGTCCAGTCTCTTAAAAACCTGGTTCCGTTAGTTCAATGTCCTCACTATTAGGAACCTTCTCCTTAATTCCAGGTTTCTTCTCTCCTTGATTAGTTTCCTTCCATTGTTTCTGCCCTGTGATGCCCCCTCCTTTGTGGCAGCCTCTCAAATTCTGAAATATTGCTATAATGTCCTCCTAGGCCTTCTTTTCTCTGGGCCTGCCAAACCCAAATCCTGCAAATGTTGACATTTAATCATCTTTGTATTTTGAGTAGAGCAATACACTTCGCAGTGCAATACACAAGTTTATGGAAAAAGAAATTAGTATTTCTGTTTTGTTTGGAAAAAAATTATAAGGCAGAGCAATTTTGGGGTACTACTATAAACTGCATCCTTTTAGGTTCAATGTCAGTATTCGAGTTATCATAATAATGTAGAATCAATCCATGTCAGTGCTTTAGGTGGCAATGATTACATGTTGGTGACCTTTTTTATAGATGTATGATCAGTTGCCTATATTACACAGTGGTGTATTATTTAAAGTAATGAAATTAAGATTCTTTTCACCTTTCTGAGGGACTGAAGAATCTGATACACTTCTGGATCTTGAAACAGCAGGTGATTTTAGGTTATGAGACGCTGATCCACAGGCCATATTGCTATTGGTACTGTGCTCATTGAAAACATTTGGTGACTGAGCCGTATGGGAAAATGAAGCAGACTGGCTTGGTTGATCCCAGGTCCTACAATATGCTTTTCTTGATGATTCAGGCGACATATGCTGGTTCATCCCTTCAACAGAATCTGGGGTCCCAGGACCTGATGTTACTAGGAACACATATAACAAAATAAATGATTTGTTTAACTTGTTATAAATTCAACACAAATCTACCAAGATTATTACAATATGCCATTCTCCAATGTCACCTAATTATTTATTTAGAGAATAGGGAATTCTTGTTTAAAAATAATCTAAAATCAGCTAGTTTAAGAGAACCAAGGTAGAGACATTCAAATAGCTTTTAAGCACAAACATTTTTTTAATCCATTTGCTACCCAGATTCTTATCTCATCATAGCATTTTTAACACAAAATGGAAAAATAACATGTTTTTAACATCAATCTATCAATCAGTAAGACTGATTATTATGAAAAATATGTCTTCCACGTTCTTTTGGCTATTTACCTGGCATATTTATTGTTTGATCACCTAGAAAGAGACGTCTTGCAATACTCCTTCTGTACCATGCTCTTGGAAATGCAAGAATCTCACTCAGTCTCCTCATGTCATATTTAAAAGAAGCAGATCCTATATCACAAACAGCTGTAAAAATATTACAAAAATATGTTTAAATTTGACATTTCACAATTTTTTTTATTCATTCTTGTATCATCCATCATTTATAAATCAAAACCAAGTGCTTAACAGATGATAATAAAATAGTCAAGAGATTATAGAAAATAGTCAAAATTGAGATAATTAATTTAATTTAGATTGTATCCTTTAGTATCCTTTACCATCATCAAACTGACTGGGCCTACTATAGTTTAATTCAGTGCAACATAGAAAGGGTCTCCCACCCAGAAGCAAAGTTATCAATGTTTGTTTATTCATTTGATTTGTAACCTGCTGCAATCAATTTGATACTTGATGGCTGTTGTAGATTGCAAGTCAAGAGTATGTTTCATTTTTCTGAAGAAACTTGTCTATATAATTTTTAATCACTAATTTCTAAATATATTTTTATCTCTTCTTTTTTAGCACTGTAGCACCAAACTCTAGGCTCACTGCAGTAATAGTCACCTCAAAAATGTTTGCATTACTCCAATGTATTCAATACTGAAATGGCTTGCTATAAGAGATGTCTCCCTCTTCCTCAGCAATTACTAGCACAATTTTATCAACTCATTTAAAAAAAAAAAAGATAAAGAGAAATAGATGTTGAAAAATGACAATGTATCAAAAGCTTGATTTAGTATTATTGGTGTAAATGCTTGAAAGGCTTTATACAAATGTAAGTTCACAGTAGTATTAGTTTTGTTTGCAAGTTAAAAAAGTGATACCTTTCCACATACTTGAGGGAAGGAAGGGCAATATCAAGTAAGCAGTTGTGGTATTCATATTTGATCAAATATTTCCTGGACAGTCTACCTATTATTTTGGTTATGCAGGTAATCTTCATTTACTGGTAGTATTGTGGCTGGGAACACCATTGCTAAGTGTCATGATCATAAGGCAATGTGATGTGATCATGCTGACTTACAATAGCAGCTCTAGCAGTCCGATGGTCATTAGGCAAATCCTGTGCCTGCTGGTTGCCTGCAATTTGAATCTCACCAGGCTCAAGGTTGAGTCAGCCTTCCATCCTTCTAAGGACGGTAAAATGAGGACCCACACTGTTGGGGGCAACAGGATGATTCTGTAAACCACTTAGAGGGCTGTAAAACACTGTATATAAATCTAAGTGCTATTGCTATCCTGCAGTTATGCCAGCTTTCCTGACGACTTTGTTCATTGGGAGCCAGCAGCAAAGTCACATATGGTGATCATGTGACCAAGAGATGCTTTGATAGCATAATTATGAGCCAGTTACCAAGCACTGAAATTTTAAACTGCAGGAATTTGTGCTGGTCACAATCATAAGGACTTGCTGTAAGTCCTCCTCATTCAGCGTTGTTGTACCTTCGATCTATCACTGAATGAGAGGACATTAATCAAGGACTATCTGCATATTAGCTGTAGAGAGCGATGACTAGGTCAATAAAGATCTTCTGTTTAATGAAACATAGAGGAGGAAATATATCAAGTTTTATGATTAGCTTAAAAATGCAATTATGTAACATTCATTCAAAAAACCGACAAGTCCTACAGTATCACAGGAGAAAAAAATGGCAAGTTTGATACTGTTATATGTAATGCAGGACTATTTCTATACTGCACTGAGTTTATTCCATAGGATTGATAGATACCAGATATGTTTATTAATGTGGTCTCCATCTTGTTGGTAGATTTGCTTGCAGAGAGACTCTCAAAAAAGGTAGCACCTCCAGAACGCCTTATTCTTGATAGGCTAACTTTTACAAACTCAAGGTTGATGCTCAATGAATCCTTGCGACCAGTAACTGACGAGGGTTCTTCATCTATAGTCCCTGAAACCATGAAAAACATTTTTTTTTTACTTAATCGAAATGGATGAAACCTATTCTCACATAATGTCTGCAGATGTTGAACTTAACATATGTAAACTTTTGGCTGGAATAAAATATGGTTAAAAAATTATTGCTTGCTATATCATGTAATCATTTTAATACTATTTCTAAACAAATGAACAAATAAATGTCCTGCATTTACTCTATAAATGCCTTACTACATAGATGTACTCTGAGATATGAATGCAAAACATATTTTGAATATACCTTCATACATATTTACATATTTGCTTTCTGTTAAACCACAACAATGTCATTTTTAAAGGGATTTTGTATTTCTTTTTTAAAAGCTTATCTAAAAAGTAAAAAAAAATCACCAATACCTTTCTATAATCCACAATATTTTCTGTTACCTGTTCCAGAAGATAAGCCAGCCACGGTGGTTTTTTGCTTTCCTGCTCCATATGGATGAAATACATAAAGGGAGAAATCAGACATGCAGGCTGTGAAACTCAAACCTGAAGAGCTGCTGCTAGAACCTGTCAAATCTGATTGGCTGCTACTATGCCGTGTTCTGCCAAAAGGGCTACCTAATCCAAGAGAACCTAAAGCAGAAAAAGAAATGTATTCTAGAAAAACCACAAAGATCACCCAAGGTATATTCCTTGGAAAGACAAACAATTTTTTGATGAGACTCCTACAATCAGGCATTATTGGAGATGACAACTCATAGCAATATAAGCTTGAAACTTCTGGAAACATTCTTAGAAATTATTTTTGTTTTTATTTATTTTATTTATTTATTTCTATCCCATCTTTATCATTTTACAAATAACTCAAGGCAGTGAACATGTCCAACATATCTTCCTCCATTGTTTTTTCTCAACAAAACCCTGTGAGGTAGTTTGGGCTGAGAGAGATTGAGTAAGCAGCCCAAAGTGACCCAGCTGGCTTTCATGCCTAAGGCATGAACTTATGATCCTCCATTTTCAAGATTAGTGTCTCAACCACTAGACCAAACAAGTTTTATTGGACAAGCTTTCAGCATTATTCCATGAATACCTTAATCAACATATCTGAAGGACTGCTTTCCCCTTATACTGGTCAAATTATAAGATCGATAAAGAAGTCTCTTTCTGCAGCCTTGTATAGATAAATGCTAGATTATTTGAAATGTGAAAGATTTTTTTCTGTGTCAGCTGTCCTGCTAAATTAATCAGTGGGGAGTACAAGGTAGTCCAGTTACTATAATCACTGACCAAAATGTCATACTAGGCTAAGCTCAAAAAAAGTTTGGTAAGTTGATAACTTACCAAAGTTCAGAGTTCAGACATCACATCTAACCATTATTTACAAAACAGCAATTATGTCTGAAAATTCACAATTTGTATTAATCATTTAAGGAAACAAGTCAATTTCAAAGTTTTAATTTTATTTTGATCTTAAATCATATTTAATACCAACCACTGGTTTTGTTAAGGCATAATCATGGTTGTAAGCATACATTTTAATTTATGTCTTTTGAGCGCACCAGAAGATCCACAATTTATTATTGCAGGATTAAACTCTTATTTTAGATTAGACTTGAGTGTATCCTTAAAAAGAAGTGAAACCGTTTTTCAATAAAAATGGATTTTACCTGGCGAGATTGTTTTAACTGGCATCTTTGATCCACTTTGAAAAGAATTTTCTGTAGGACAAGTTGAACCTAAAGTTTCTAATTCTCCTCGATTAGAAGAAAATACAAGATCAAGGGAAGGCAGTTTCAACATGCATTCGACCCGTGACACAGGTAAGCAGCTGAACTTGATTTGTGAAGGCTGAAAAAAAGAAAAACAGCATTTATCATACATGGAGAATTGAAATGACAAGAAAACAACAAGCAACAGAACAATTTTAAAGATGGAATACTATTATTTTTTTTATGTGAGAGATAAATAATGTGTGACCATCTAGATGTTATTTAATTCAATTCTAAATATCCTTCATTCCTGGGTCTGGGCTGATAGATTATAAATTGGATTCAAGAACAGAGGGGCCAGAAAGTATCCTAATTTATAGAAAATAATTGTATTCAGATGATGACCTAGGGTCAGAAATAAGGAAAGTAACATATTGTTACCCCGCAGGATGTTTAAAACAAGACTTTTTTTTTGGGAGGGGGGGGGTCATAAATATTAAGAAATTCTAAGAAGGACTATGACACTGAAGAAAATCATACATGAAACACAAGAAGAATACACTGTAGAGAAGAACTATATAATTAAATATATCTAATGGAATTTAGAACATTTTTGCTAATAAAAGCATCAGCCCTAGTTTAACTTTTCATGGCTCTGTGTAGTTTGAGTCAATAAAATGCAACCATCGTAGTAATTTAAATTTGCTCTATCTGACTCGACTGCTGAGTCTGGAATACACAAGCAAGCAACATTCAATGTTACATTTGGCTATAAGAGTCACTGCCAAACCAGAGGTGGTATTCAGCAGATTCTGACCATTCTGGAACCAGAAATAGCAGAAATTTTGAGTAGTTTGAAGAACTGGTAGCGGAAATTTAGAGTAGATCAGAATGCCACCTCTGACTGGCCCTGCCCCCATCTATTCTCTGCCTCCAAAGTCCTAGCTGATCAGCTGGGTCTTCTTTTGTTGCCCTGCACAGGAGAATGGAGTTGGAAAGCAGGTTAGTAGGGGAGGGAGACAATGGGAATTTTACAGTATCCTTCCCCTGGAATGGGTGGGAATGGAGATTTTACAGTATCCTTCCTCTGCGATGCCCACCAAGCCATGCCTGCCAAGCCAAGCCAAACCCACCAAGCCACACCCACGGAACTGGTAGTAAAAATTTTTGAATCCCACCACTGTGCCAAACCAGAGGCAGAGCAACATGTCTCAGATTAACCCAGTTTCATGAAATTGTGAAACCAAATGTTGCTTTAGATTCCACAGAAAAAGTTAGAATACAGTATCTAAATTTATAGCATAGTTTTCATTATCAGACAGTGGAACATTTAAATCAAAGTATGCTCTATTACCAATACAAATAAATAAATAAGCGAACACACATAGCGAGTACTTTTCTTTACAAGGTACCAGTGATATTTCTCAGATGAAAATGAAATAGAAACTATACAATAAATGAAGAAAGTCCCAATTTAAAATAGAATTAATGATTTTAGCACTTGAAAAACAAAATATTTCTCTGTGTGCAAATAAGTCCAACCAATTTACAACAGCCTTCAAGGTACGACTTAAATTGACATCCATGCTCACCTGAACTCTGACATATACCACTACATCAACAGGGAAAGAAGAATATGCTGACGTTGATGAAGATACTAAGGAAGCTGTGGATTCTTCTAAAGGATCTTGAATATCAAATTGCCCAATATCTTCATCTTGTGAACTGATTGCTTTAAAAGAATAAGAAAGTGATTACATATAACTTCTGAAAAATAAAAATTAGGTTATAAAAATTATGGTAGAAAAGTATGATACCTGTATAATTCCTTTCTATAGGAGTTATAGGTATCGTTTCAAGGGCCTTTTCTAGAAAGTCCAACAGGCAAGGGCTAATCACCATCTCCTCAGGCAAAGACTGAAGTGCAACCCAAGCATACAATTTTGCTGTTTTTATGCCACCAGTTCCTTTACCTTTGGCTGAAAGGTTTGAAAAATAAAACGAAATACCAGATCACAAACATCAAATAGAGCACAAATTAAAAAATAAGAAAAGCTAATGATAGGTCAAATATGAGGTTACCTAAACTCAATTCCTGAGGTATCCCCTTGCTTAAGTTAGTAATTTATCTCTGGCTAAACCAAAAAGATCCTCAACATTTTTATAGAAAATATGGCTTGAGATTGATTTAAATAATCAAGAATAAATTTAAATTTACAGTTTAATAAAACTTCTAATTTTATAATCAGGATGAGTAAAATTGATCACTTTTAAAATCTTAAAATGAAATTTCCATTTTTTAATGTGTGTGTGTGAAAAGAATCACTATCAGATTCTTTTTGTTAAAACTATAAGATTTCGGATACAAACTAAAACAACACATGGTTCCTTTGGTTGTTCTGGAAAAACCATCATCCCATTAAAAAGTTTGTCTTAAGTGACATATCAAATCTGCTGAAAAGAATGCATGGTAGCAGATACAATCCAACATGTTCGTAACTAAAGCACATGCCCGACTTGCCACATTGTCTGAACATGTTCAGCATATGCTAAGTATCCTGTAAATAAGCATGTAACTCAAATGCTTTTCTCATACTAAGCAAAACAAAAAACAACCCTTCATGATCAACACTTTCCCCACCCCATTTTTCATTTAGTTTGACACAACAATCAATACACAAAGTTGAGCAACCCATGGAAAATGTAGTCTGCTTGCAGTACTTGTATCCCAAGTCCGTGTTACTAGTATTTGCTGAAATAGCTAATTTTTGGCAGTGTGTTTTTGGAACAATTTTTAGGTTAAGAACATAAGTGTGGGAATGGATGTAATTTGTTACCTAAAGATTTCTCATTAATTTTCTCACCATTAAACTGTTTCAAAAGCTGAAAAGCTAGAAATTATTCAGAATTTAATAAATGTTAAGGCATGAACTACCAATATTTATCATTTTTCACAGTTTCAAGAGGCATGAATTAAGAATGGCAATGGAAAAGGTTTGCAAAGCACTCCAATTTCTATCCTTTAGGCTTCTAAAATGATTCAAGATGTATGAGTTGCATGCTTCTAAGTAATCTTTGCAAATGTAGTCCATTTTTTAATCAAAACTATTACCTAAAATAGCTCTTCTATTATCCAAATTTCAGAAAAATATACTCAAAATTCAAATATTTAGGTATTATAAAATGTGTATGTGTTTAGAGACACAATTCTGAAATTAAGGATTTCTATTTAACATTCTACATTTAGGATAACTGATCTCTTGTCTTCCACATAATGGATTTCAAGCATATTTAGGAATTGTGAAAATTGTCCAAATTTTATTTCTGATTTTAATGCAACAAAAGAGAAACCATTTACAATAGTTGATAAAATAAAATTTAACAAAGAGAAAAACTAACAAGAAAGTTCTAAACATAAAAAATATGTTAAAAATGTATCACAATATCAAACAGAATAATTTATTAAGTTACAAATACGGATCTAAGTATTGGCCTCTACACTATGGCAACCATTACTAAAGTTAAAAAACAAACAATGAAAAGAGAAATGTTTACCTGATGGAATAGGTGGGGGTTGAGGAGTTAGTAAAGTTTTAGCCTTGATACGGGTAGGAGGAATAACTTCTTTCATACCATACAACTTTGATTCTTTGGAAAAGGTTCTTTGAAGAGATGAGCCTCGAGATGTATTTGGCGACTCAGTTTTTAACATCTTAGAATTGTAATGTAGCTGAAACAAGACAAAATAAGATTAAAACCATAGGTTTTAAACTGCACCTGGGGGCGGGGCAAGGAGCAGTGTAAAGAATAGAAGAACATAAATTACAAATAACACTTTGACTGAAATGGAAAACACAGGGACTGGCAGAATTTTAATGGGCCAAATTAGATTTTAAAATGTTCTGGGAAAGTTAGGTTGTCTAGACACAGCCTACCAGTATATGATGTATTCCTTGCTATTCCTTGTAACTACAGTATTAAATAAGTTATAAAATGTTTAGAACTATCTGACTGGATTTAATTAATCTACTTTATTTGTAAATGTTGTTAAATGATGCCCGAAATTATTTTTGAAAAGAATCCCTAGTATCATTGCCATTTTAAAACAATAATACTACAGCAAAAATGTTTTCAATGTGAAATCTGTATTAAGGACAAAGAAAGCAGATCTTGTCAAACAAAATATATTTAGATGCAATAACCCTCTCTGAAAATGAATGTTCATCTTCTCCATCAGCAATTTCATAACATGAATCACTTTTAAAATGTAGATCTTGTTGGCATATGTCACACTTGTCCCACTCCCATTTTTTTATCCTAGCCTTTAATTGCCTTACAGTTTTCTATAACATATACAATGTTTGCCAGCCCTTTTTACTACTGGACCAGATGGCCAATTTTTCTTTCTCTTTTCTTCAAAACTCTGCTGCCACAAAATTTCTGATGCCTCACTATCTGAAATCCTATTCAGATGGGATTGTGTATGCAAATAATTTGTTTTGGCAGTGTATTTGAAGAATAAGTTTGAGGTAAATCATTGTGCCATACTGATTAGATGTGCCACGCATTCAAAGTGGATGTAGCGCATATGTACAAGAATAATACTATCTCCAATTTAGAGGAAAATAAATACAGTAGAAAGAAGGATAAAAATTATTGCTGACAATATGGTAGCAACTCTTGTGTGACTGACAGTGCCACTGACCTGTTAAATTGGCAATGTAGCACTATTTCCAGGGATAAAGATATTGTAGAATTTGATATTAAAATGCTTTTTTTAAATTATGAAAACAATGAAATTGACATGCTAGCCCCATAATGAATCATATATTCTGCATTGAATAGAGGCACTCTAAATTAGCCTTAATGCTTATCCGGAATAACATCTGTATTTTCTAGCTTATTAACATGTTTTTAAGCAATAACTACATTACATGACAGATTTATGAAAGTAACGTGAAACTGCAATTCTATTTTAGCACACTATATGGAGAAAATGTTTATATTTTTACCTTAACATCTACACCAGGAATGTAAAATACTGTTGTTTCCACATCGCTTGACTTTGTTTGAAGAGATGCTGGGACTTTCTTCCCAGCTAATAAGTGGGTAGTTGATGCATAGTTAGTTTGAAATTTCCTTTTTTTAGAGGGAGAGTCTTGATCTAAACTACGGGAACTGCGATCATAGGTTCTAAGAAATATATATAAATACACATGGTCATTATTTACATTATGTTTACATTATGAGCATAAAGGCAACATTAAATCATTTAAAAACTCTGAATAGTCATTGTTAATCAAACTCACTGATAACACCTCAGAAAACTGAGAACAGAAAAATTTGGCATGACTTGATTGTGTTCTAGCTTACATTTGGCTTAAGGCTCTCAGGCATACACCATACTAGGCAATAATCTTTTTCAACATGAAAGAAGGAAGCGTAATAGCTCAGATGGTTAGGACACTGTGTTGGAAGTTCACAAGCCCATGCTTGAAACTCAAGTGCCACTATGTGGCAGGGTGAGCTCCTGTCATTTGCTCCAGCTCCTTGATGGGGACATGAAAGGAATCCCCACAGGCATATCGCCCTCCCCCCCAGAAAATAGTGAGGTCACTAGCTAATATTTTCAACCCAGAAGCATCTTAATGGTGCCCTCTGACACAAATGGGGAACTAGGAAGAAGCCACTAAAGCCTTAAACTGCTCTCTATCAATAGTTCAATTCAATTTTTATGTACACTTTTTAAAAAAGGCCAACACTTCTTTCTTTCACACGTCTCACCATGTGAGTACAAAGTATGTATCAGAGTACAAAGTCTCAATAGACTTTGTAGTCTGCAGTTTTGCCTTGAAGTTGTTTCAGCTGTTGGCTGTTGATAAAAATGACACCCTTGTCCTGAGAAACTCTTCAACTTTCATAAAAATAATTAAAGTCTGGCTTGTCTATGTGATTCAATGGGTTTAGCTCAGTGGTGGGATTCAGCCAGTTCGCATCACAACTGGTTGTTAACTTTCTGAGCAATTTGGTGAACTGGTTGTTGGAAGAAATCATTAGGGCAGAGAACTGGCTATTAAATTATTTGAATCCCGCCACTGGTTTATCTGTATATTTTCTCTAGTTTTGTGCATTACTCAGAGTCTACTGAAGTTGGGCAGCCAGTAAATTTAAAGATACGATGAGATAAGGGTTTGTTCCAGATTTCCATGAATAAACTTTTAAAACAGCAAAATACTCCTCCTCAGAAAGTCATCACTACTTCCAAAACAATTATGAGAGGTTATATGGAAGTGGGAGAAGAGAATTTCTTCCACAATAATAGTCTATTTTTTAACCAAACCTATTTTTTAAATTGAATAAATTCTTCTACTTCTGTAAGTGCATTATTGTACTTGTATATTTGTTGTATGTTTAATTGCATTTAACAATTTATTTCTTCTGGCATCATATTCAGCCTTCCATTTATAACACAACAAAGCCAGAAATGCTGGATGTTTACTGAATTAACAGTAATAATGTATCATGCTGTAAAACTTTAAACAAGTTGCCTAAGTTTGATCTGATTAAACGAGATTTAAGTAAGCCAACATTTCCCAAAATATGTCCTATTGCTCAGTACTGATTGTGTATATACACACAATCATATACAATGGAAAAATGATAGTCATATATCTTTTTATATCTGATTATGAATATTTTACATGCAATTTAAGGTAAGATGGACTGTTTTGATTCCACAATTTTTTGTCAAAGTTCTTGGCACAAAAAAGAGAACATTATTCAAGTTGTCAGATTGTCTATATGGAATATTGCAACTGAATTGCTGATCAGTATTGTTAGAAATTTCATACAAGTTTCAACATATTAAAATGTTGCTACTGCTCTAAATATACTGTAAGTTGGTAAACCTGCTTAGCTATTTTGCAGGATTTTACCTCCTTAAGCTTATGTCATCATGTTCTTGCTGGAGTGTTGTTGGATGAAGTACACACTTCCCACAGTCAATTTCAACTCTCACATCAAGTTCAAAGTCAATATTCCTCTCAGTAGTTGTCCCAGTTACACTTCTGTTGGCTGGAGATGTTGGCCAACGTTCAGTAAACAGTTGGTGAACAGCAGCAAACCCTGTAGCTTTCTTACGAGAAGTAGTCCTGCAAAATATTTAAAAATGTAGGATTGACAAACTTACCTTACTGCATGCAATTTGTTAAAAATATCAAGGAAAATTTTAACACTGTAGTTGATTTCAATAGTCAAACTATCTGAGATCACTAGCATTTTATTTTCATTTAAAGTGGTATGGAGGTTCTGTGATTGGGCAGGTCCATTAAAATAAGGAAAGAGTAGATATCTATCTAATTTTTTCACTAAAATACACTTAGCCTTTGAGAACAAAATCCACAATAGCTTCAGTGGGTTTTTTTCTCTTCGTAGATCGTGAGAGGAAGCCAAAACTATTCAAAATAGCTGCTTTAAAAGAATTTAAAAGATATAATTTATTCAGTGTTCTTACACTATTTAGTTTAAACCTACACTAAAAAAAAATGCAGCCAAAAATCAGCTCTGATTAAATGTTACTATAGCAGGATATAATGTTTTAAGTAATGTTATTGATGCTCATCCCATTCAAAGCAAATTCCCAACAAATTTCTACAGCTATTTCTACAGCTAAAAACCAGAAGAGGAAGTGCAAATGAAAATGCTGAGCTCTAAAATGTTGATGCTATATTGTTGTTCAATGATATATAGAACAAAATTTATATGAATAATTTATTAATTCCATTCAAATCCTATCTGTAATGCACTAGCTACCTGACATCATTCTTAAATAGAAAATAAACGTTCTCAGGTTACTTCAAACTAGTGAGGTTTGAACTTGACATCCTAAACATCCAAAGATGTGTCAAATATTGAGTTACAAGATAGTCCTTTCCAAGAGTCATGGTTACTTTCTGCCATAGACACTTGCATTTGGTATTTTTTGTTTGCTCTGCTAGCCAAATTATCGTAACTGATTAAATATCCTGCCATTTTAAAAATTAAATAGCTCATAACATCAACATAACATAAAGAGTTCAAACCAAATATTGTATTTTTTTATATTCATCAATATGCACATATTCAGAGTGGTTATACTGAAATGAATATTCTGTTTTTACAAATATGCTTACAGTGCTTTCCGATAAACATATGGTCTCTCTCTGTCATGATCTTCCTCTTTTTCCGAATCTTCGCTTGATGAAGACAAGCTGTCATCTCGTCTTCCTTCTTCAGGCTGGAAAGGAATGCTTGGTGAGAAGACAGCTGGAGTTTGGGGTGAATTGAATACTGAGCATGATCCTTCACTAGTGTATGAGTTATGGGATAGACCATCAATAGTTACTGACAAAAGATCCAATTCTGTCTCCTCTGGAAACTGATTATAAAGAGACAAAAAAGATATTTAAGTTATACTACCAACTATCTCAAGGAGCGGGGAGGAAAAATCAGATTCTTAAAGGCAAGGCAGTAAATGTTTCATTTTGTACAGGCCAAAGAACTGAAGTCAGCTATGAAGTATGTTTTAAAAATAGAAATAGATGAGTGAGTAGCCTTGAAGAAGTATATCAGAAAAAGGAAGTGAATGCGTGTTATTTAGATATAGCAGCAGCTTTGATTGTAATATATCCTACGACAATAATTGAAACAAACATTTTAAAGCATAAAAAAAAGCAAGAACCTTATAGGTCTGCAATTAACAAGAGGAAGTAGCAGAAATTATTAGAAAATGGAAGCTCATGCAAAATGCTGGCACAGTATGCACCCTATTATCTCATTTTAAAGTAGTAAATATGATCAATTTAAAAAGCTAGATTTTTAAGACAATAATGTTCTGAGAGGAATTTCTGGAATTTTGTTTTGATTCTAAATAAACTAAGATGTAAATTTCCAGATTTCAAGTAAATCTAAGATATCAGTAGGTGTAGAAAACCTTTAAGGTTTGCAAAGGCATAACTTTTGAAAACTAGTTTTAAAAAAATAGTCCCAAAGAAGTGGGGGGGGGGGATAAAATGCTCCTTAAGTATGGAATGGTAAGAAACTATGGGTAAAAAATTAAGGGCAGAAAGGGGAATAAATGGAGTTAAATGTACTTGAAAAAAACATGGCTGTGCTTGGCTTTTCCAACTGGTGCTCATTACCTGCAGCACTGCTGCCCTATGCGCTTCACATAAAATAAACCAATGATGATGAAGCACTAAGTTGCTGATTGTACTTAGTTGTTATATTTTACCTGAAGATTTTTGATTTTATGACTCTAATAATCTTTATGGTCTACAGTATACATACTGTATACATTGGCATATATATGAATATCTGGGAACAGTTATGATTAGCTAATCACTGACTCATAAATTCAAAGTAAAAATGAAATCTACTATCATAAATGGCAAATTGTTTATTGTAATGAACTGATTAAATTAATGTTGGCCCAAGTTGAACTGAAACCAGAAACTTATATCTTCATACTTATCCAGATAGAAAACTTTGGAAGCTCTGTCACTTATCAGTGAAAGCTTGGGGATAGACAACTTACTTGGTTCTAAGGATCACAAATGATTTGGGGTGACTATTCAGGAGCCTCTTATTTGTGTATATATTCATATACATGCATTTGAAAGCACTATGGTAAGGCTTTCTTGTATTGTAAAGCCCATCTTAAAGCATAATTTATCACATGTTGTAGTCAGTCCCAATTTTCAGAAAGCACTGTTTTATCACTGTATGTCTAGGGAAGCCTCTCACTGAATAAACTCAATTATCAGATAACTGTCACAATGAAAAACTTATTTGAACTATACAAAAATAGATCCTTTCAAGAAATTGGTAATGACAGCTTGGTAATGTAAGAAATTTGCCTCCCCCTCTTGAAGTTAGGCATCAAGACAGGCAGCATATGGGAAAGGAGAAGGATTATGGGAACCAGAGTGGTACAGAGAGCTACTCCAAAGACTGTGCAAGGTTACAGAGTCCAATAGAAAACTACAGTACGCGCACCACTAGATGTCATCCTTTTCTACACAGAAATTAATTGCTAAAGTCCTCTTGTTATATTGAAGCTTTATTTGGGAGCCCACTCTTCATATATAAAATATTATGAATGTTAATATATCTGAGTCATGCTGCTAAAATCTGTCTGTCAAAAAACTAATTTTTATTTATATTTTGTATGTCACATGTGCATACACAGAGAGGAAAATTTATGTCCGCTGCAGCTGAAATCAATCCTGGAGTACCCCATCCGATAAATGACGTATTTGTCATTTATTAAACATGACATATTTGTCTATCTCTCGACACATCTACACACACACACACACACAAATGCAGCCTTCTGTTGGCAGTCACAAGCCATAATTAGGTGGGGCCAGCACAAAAAAGAAAATTTATTGAAGTGATGTTTAAAGTGATCTATAATCTAAGGCTGGTAGCAACTATGGTTTCACATATACATTCATTCCTCTATACAGAGAAACATGTTACATACAAAAACATTATCCTATCCTACTTCCATCAGAAAGAGCAACTATGAAGGAAAAGATGACTATAGGTAGGTTAATGGAAAGAGGTAACCTTGGTAGGAAAGGAAGGTGACAAAAATGAGGAATAATATTGGTTATTTTTTTGAACTATCTAACTTAATCTATGTTTAAATAGGTTTCAGGCTAGGTTTTTAATTATTATTATTACTTTAATTATTTTAATTTTTAAATACTCTGTATTTTTAAATACTCTGTGATGTGGTGTTTGGGGTACTGTGCTGGAGTAGCTTTCAAATTTCATTGTATTTTGAATGCAATAACAATAAAGGTATTTTATCTATTCTGTTAAAGGTGGGGGAAGTGTTAATTGAATGGTAGGAAAATGTTAAATTATTTAGGATTGCAGGCCTTTCCCAAGGATGATTAATTCATTTATATTTGAAAGATAATTGTCATAACTCACATCATCAATGGCTTGCATTTTCACTCATTCATGCATCTTTCATTACTTCTCTCTAATGCACAGGAAAGTATTTGGGAGAAAACAAACATTCTCTCTCAAGAAATATGGTATTTTTAGATTTTTATAAAATCTGTGATTCTTTTTCAAGTAATCATATATTCTGATTTCCTCTCTTCCTAGAGGAAGTGTCAGCTTTGGGACTTTCAGATTCAGGATCCCCCAGTTTTGCCAGTTACTATCCAAATAAAAAAGAACCTTTGAGAAGATGTCTGTCTCAGAGTTATTGGGTGGAATGGAGGGTTGCTGGAATGCTGACATGAAGAGTGTTTGATAAAAGAACTGGGGTCAATAGACTACTTTAGATGGACTTTGTTCCAAGTATACTGGGGTAGGAAATATAAGCCATGTGTAACTTAATTAACAGTGCCTTAATGTGGTGTCAGCTCATTACATCTGGATTCAACCAAATTATTTTAAAATTAATTTCATAATCGGAAGGAATTAATTTCAGTAATACCCTTTTTGTTGTATTTATATTCCTGGACAATTCAATTAGAAAGGATAAAGTGAGTAATACCTATTATTGAGCTAGCAGTAGTTGTATCAACCAAATTGGCTTGCCAATAATATACCAATTTTTAAAAATTATTTTGCAATGTTTCCAATGAGTTTCTGTTCTACAAGATATTTGCTTTTGGTGTAAAAAATTTATCATTTAAACAGTTAAAAATAATTTTGGGTTGAGAGTATTTATCAAGGTACCAATACTCTCACTTCAAAATAACAAATAATAATTAATTAATAATTAATTAATACTTCCGGTTGTGACCTACTGTATTATAATGTGCTCTGCTTAGCTGGCAGATATGATCAATGAAGCAGATTTTCCATGCAGTTAATTAATATACCTGTTGATTTTACAAATACCTGAAAATACCCTTCCCCTCGATAGCCGAATTGTTGTGCAATCCCCAAACCTGTTCCATTCGACTTAATTAAAAATGAAAAAGAGAAATTATTAAAACAACACAGTACATAATCCTGGGCTCTGCTGTTTCAATATTTTTATTAAAGACCTAGATTAAGGAACTGCATATTCCTTTCAATATCTTTTCTTTAATCCAGGAATACTAAATTTACAGCAGCTAACATTTAAAAAGTGAATAGTAAGACACAAGTGCAGGATGGATGAGTCTGACTCAGAAGTGGTAAATGTGACAAGAATCCAAAGATTCTGGCAGATCACACTGACATCTAAAAAAGATTAATGAACTGGAGTGAAATTACAGCAAAGGGTACTACATAGTGAAGGGGTGGAAAACCAAGTCCCATGAGGGTATGTTTAGTCTGCTAATCAGAAGGCGAACACAGGGCAGGACAGCAGTCTTTATATAGCTAAAGGGTTGCCCTACAGAAGTAGGTTTGCTCTCCATTAACGTGAGGGATAGACTACAGTTAATGAGCTTAAACTACAGAAAAGGAGATTCAATTAGATATTGAAATGAATTATATGACAGTAAAAATGGTCATTAGTGGAGTAGGCTGCTCCATAAAGTAATATGTTGACATTCATTATAGATTTTCAAATAAATAAATATATATTTGCCAAAAATGCTTTAACAGATTGTGAATTCAATTTAGTTAGTTAATAGTTGACCTAGAGCAAACATGTTATGTTATGGGCCCAGATTTGACCCGAGGGGCTGCCCTTGAGATTGCGAGAGATCAGCCTCCTCTCCCCCAGCCCACCCAGGCGTCCTTCCTGGTGTGCGCACAGGAAGTTCCGCAGCCCACACAGTGTAGGTGGATCTAAGTGCTATGACCACCAGGTTGGCCCTCCAAGCACCAGGCAGAGGCAGAGATCCAGCTTGCCAGACATATAGGGTGGCCGACTGCTTGCCCACCTGCTCCGTCTCATCATCTGTGCTTATGTAAGGCCACCGCAGCTGGGCCAAGCCAAATGGCCACATGGCCACCCTGGCAGGCCAAATTGTATGCCTCCCCCTGTTGGTGCTGCCGCCATGAGGGTCAATCCCTGCCATCCAACCTCATCCTCCAGCTCTGCCACACACGTAGGCCAAGCTTCCCGCTCACCATCCCAACCACGATGGCCCCAGAGAACAGGAAGTATAGTGAGACCCCAGACCCAAAAGGCAATCGGGACTTCATAGCCATTGCAGTGCAGGTAGGTCCAAGGGCCACAACCGGCAGCCCAGCCCAAGCAGCAGCCAGAGGAAAGCACGGGGGGAAGGCATGCAATCTGGCCTGCTGTATGCACCAACCAGCTGCCTGCTTCATATCAGTGCAGCAGCACCACACAAAGCCACAGTGGGACTGGGGCACTTTGAGCTCCCCGAGCACTCGGCCCCTGCTGTCCAAACTCATCCTCCAGTGAACATGCCACTCACCTCCAACATCCCTAGCTAATAGGAAGAGCAGGGAGCCCCCATCCCCAAGAGGCAGCCAAGACTCCCCTCCTCACTTCGCCCAAGCTGAGCCCCAAGCTATCCCACATGCCATGCACCCACGCACCTCGAGGTCCCGCAGCCAAACTACCCCTGCCCTTCCACCTGCCTCGCCTTGCGGCAGCAGCACCACCAACAACAGCCTTCTACAGCAGCAGCTCCACTGCCTCTGAGCCCCCTTCCCAGTCTGGGTAAGGAGATTGAACACAGCAGCAGCAGCCTCAAGGAGGCAAGTGCAGCTGGGCTGTGGAGCCAGCAAAGCTCCTCTGGTAGATCAGACCCCCAGCACCTGCCTTGGTCCCACACCCTCTTCCAGAAACAATGACTCCCCCCAGCCTTGCCCAGGCCACCACAGGCACCCCCCAATATGAGCGACATCCAGCTGGCCACACACATCCAAACATTCGCAACCACCTGAGCATGCCCTCCTTAGGTAACCACAATCCTGATGTGGACCTCAATGAAATCGAGCTTGACACCAGTAACCAAGGGGCATCTTCCAATTCTGTGTGTGTGTGTGTGTGTGCAAGTAAATATATGACACTGGCACAAACAAAAAAAATGTAATAACCATAGCATACATGTTTACCCAAAGCATTCAGTGAATTTCTTAGAGATTGCCTTACCATATCTTGTAGATTGAAAATTACTCTGGACCCAGCAGATGGCCCTTCAACACAAATTTCTGGAACTTCTTCACTTTCCCCAAGCCTTGTACAATAAAATTACAGTAACAAGAAATTATGATATTTGTAAATACTCATATTTTATTACTACTACTAAAGGAAGAAGGCAAAATATGATTCCCCCCATACTCCCAAAATGCCACATTACTCCATTGTAGCTGTTGTCATACGAATGGGAAAAATTAAATACATGTAAACCTGAATACACTTTAAGGAACTATTCAAATATTAAAAAGAAAGCATGTAGTTTAAAGGCTCTGGCTCTTTTCATATATTAGCATATATTTCAAATCACTGTTATCTCTAGAACAGGTAAAGTGATACTCAAGGAAAGTACTTCTAGTGGGCCCTAACAGAAACCTCACTTTTTAACAAATTAAAAATAACATTAAACAGAAATAATTAACATGATGCAAAAACAAGTTTCAACATTATTTCTCAGAAAGCCTTTGGGATCACAAGGGCTCAATGTGATGATATAAAATATCTTGGGCATGTAGGTCACTTTCTCACAGTACATGACTGACCACAGTTCTTCACAATAACTATTTTATAAGTTTTCTCATTGCATATAATCAAAAATCAAAATATTACTGATCTAAAAAAGATCCCTATCCCATCTTACCTTGTTCTGTCCATTCTCTTCAGAGTTGGTCTTCCTGAAGCTGAAATACCTTTAGATCGACTGTAGCTGGGTTTATATCCTAAGCCCCATTTATCTTTCAGAGATGCTGCCTGAGATATACAAAGCATATTATGCTCACATTTTAATCTGACAGTATTCTTGCACAGTTCAGAAATTTGGCAAAAAAATACCAAGGATCACACAAGACTAAATAGTTACAATCCAGAAACAAGAAGACTTAAATTTCTATAAACCTAACATAAAGCCTTGAGCAATTATGAAAATAATATATACTGTAAACAGGTTAGAGACTTGGGAGCTGAAAACAAAATACTGTGCAAGTAGATAGCAGTAGATAGAATTAACTTTTTTCTTCTCACCTTGAAATATTTTGCTATCTTTGAAAAGCTTTTAGAGAATGTTAGGAAGGATTGATGGAGAATTGATGGAGAAGATTACTTCAAGGAAGTGGATTTAAATTTAACCTTGTTTTTTAAAAAAATCCCAGTACTGAATGACGTCCCACCAAAATCTCAAAAAAAAGTGTCTATAAGTCTTTTTTTTGGCATAGGTCACTATCTTCTATCTATTTTTAATAACATGAAGACAGAACTGATTTGACTAAAAAGGAGCTTAAAAACTGCTCACCCTCATACTTGATCTGCGTAGTTTTTTACGGACATCTCGGCGAATGTCATTGACAGCTACTGACTCCAACTGTTGGTATCGTTGAATTTCTTGATTTATTGTCCCTTCACTTGCACCGAGTTTTCTAAAGACAAGATTGATAAATAAAATCTTGCAATCAATCATTCAAGGTAGCAATACTATTTGTTAAGAATGATACCTTATTTGCAGAGGTTTTCTGTTCAACTTGAAAGATAGCCATTAAGAAAAACAATTATGCAAAGCACTATGGATGTACAGTATATTGACAAATATCTATTTGCCAAAGTAGATTAAGGGATTTCTAATGACCTGAGGTCATTAGTAGAGGGAATACATTGAAAAAAGAATTCTGTCAGGCACCACAAATTAAAGCAGATTCTTAAATTGAGCAACATCACATTCTCTGAAAAAAACCAACAATAATATATCTAACGATTTCACTAGAATTGATGTTAGGCAACATCCAAATACATTACTTTCTAAAATACGCAGAATCTGTATCTTATTGTCTTAACTTAAGCTTATTTTATCAGTGATATCTAGAAACTGACATCTCTTTCCCCAATCAAAGCTTTGCTTTTTGAAAAGATAGAAATATGAAATAATTAACAAAAATGTCATTAATGTACACTATCATAGGCACTCCAATAACAATTATATTACTATACACCAGACTGAAACTCACTCACCACTAATGGGAAACTCTCATTCAACTGTACAACCCTTGTACATCCCATGGAATTAACTACTCACAAAAATGATTGGGGCTTGCACAAGCAAATGTGAAGCAAATATTATGGCAAATTTTCACAATATGTTCACACTTTTCTAGAGATACTACACTGTGGGATTATGTGGGCAAAGCAGGAGTAGGTTTTGACAGTAGTCCCACATACACAGGTCAAGTTGGCATATTGTTAAGACTTGCCCAGAGTTCATGCAGGCAAAATGGGAGTCCGTTTTCACACCATTCCTACTTTGCCTATTGAACTCGGATTAGCTTCACAAAAAGATTGTAACTCCTTAATTTAAAATTGTTTGGGGGGAGGGGTGTAAAATCACAGACTGAAAGCCTCTTAATTAAATATTTTTAAAATAAAAATAAACAATAATTTATTCTGATTGTAAAAAGTTGTTTGGAAACAAAATACTTACTTTAAGTCATCAATGACTTTAGCCTGTTCATTCAACTCCCTAATATCAACTAAGCGCTTCACATACTTTCTTCCTCTTTGCTCTCCAGGCTGATTATTAGATGATCCCTGCTTCCGATAGTCAGCATTCTCCTGTTTAAAAAAATAAGGAAAGCATTTACTTCATTGGCCACAAGCAGATTTAATGACTAAGATGAAGACAGAAGAAGTTGAGCACCACCAATCAAAATAGCATGCAGAATCAGTTTAAGAAGTCAGATTATTTTTGATTTGCCAATACCCATATATTCCTCATTTGTTTAAAGAGATACTACACATACATGTCCCCATGAGCAAGACCTGCCCACTTGTAACTGTGAACAGTTAGAATAAGATGTATAACTTGATGCTGATCCCACCAGATATTCTACAGGAACAGAGTAACGTTGATTTTTGGGGCTCAAACCCAAGAGGTGATTTACAATCCGCTGCCCCAAAGTAAGCTTGCATATGTCTCCACATAAAGAATCACCATCTGATCTCTAGATGATAATAAATAGCAAAATTAATATTTCAGGAAATGAAACTTCCATTTTTCTTATTGTCTTCCCCTTCCCTGCCTGTACTATTCTTTCAAACATCTTCGTTAGACTTTATTCAATTATTGCCTAAATAAGCTACTATCTATTCCCTAACTACATATTGTCAGTGTGACTTGCTTTGTGATCATAGCTACTATTTGTCATAATTCAAAATGGTCAATCAATTTGAATTTATACTATCCTGGATAAGCAAACTGAGCTAATTTCAACCAACTTTGAGTTCACAATGTATATCTTTCAAATAATTACTGCAAAACTGGTTCTGGAAATCCAGGGTATTTTAGATTTGTTTTCCTTAAATATCAGTTCATATTTGGAAGCTAGTAATGATTTCCAAGGTTTGTGAATGGTATGTACAAAGTTATTACACAAATACTTAAAAATTCTATTTTGATAATTTAAGTTAGCAGCAAGAAACCAAGTCTTTTATTTTTTAGTTAACAAATACATCTCCAGCACTGCTAAATTTAACAAGCATTAACAGTATTCTGTGATAACATTTATATAGAAGAAAAGGGTACGGCAACCTAAAGTTTGCATAATATGAAACATTGCTGAATTATATAATATTTTTATTGTTCATATAATAAATGAATGAAAGAAAGATTAGTTCACTGACCATGCTAACAGTGGGAGACATTGTATCAATTTCATCCTCATCAGATAGATCAGCTATGTTAACGGAGTTTAAATCAGCAATGTCATCTAAATCTTCTTCCCCTGTCAAAGTTGTGAGAGTATTTCCTAAAGCATTTAATCTTTTCCCAATGTTAGGATCCATGTGTACATCAATGCCACACATCTTCCACAGTACATTAAGAGTCCATGTTCCAGCACTGTTACTCTCTGTTTCAACAGAAATCGGGGAAATGTATTAGGATTATGCTTTTCAAAAGTTAAAGATTGGAGCATGCAAAACTAAGATACGGGGTTGCATACATTCTTTTAAGACAATATTTATTTATGCGCTAGACATGCTAAGGAATATACAAACAATTTTTAAACCAAATCACAGAGAATAGTTTGAAACATATAACTCTTTTCTTGTTGATACAACTTATTATTAAAAATCAAAAAAGAATTGAGACTGATAAAGCAGACACTAGAGATCCCAGTTTACAGGGAAGCATTATATATTCGTTGTCTACTGGCTACACAGAGACCAACTGAATATCTGTCAACTTGGAAAGACAGGAGTAAAAATTAAATTTTAAATTCTGGAGTATGGGTGTATATAAAGGCTCTGATTTCTTTGCATCATATTGGGCAAACAAATCATTCAAGCTTTACTTCCTGTCAGAATGATTAAATGCCAGGAGAGCTAAAATTTACTACTAAAACCTGGTGTGAAATCTGGCAATAGCAATCAGTTTGCTGTTATTGAACATAACTCTCTTAATTTAAGCAGTGAATAGGATGATGCTAGAAAAAAAAGACTTCTTCGTAGTTATCAAAGTTGATTTGGAAAAGAGTATTAAGGCAAAGTCTGTAAAATTCTGCCAATACAGGAGCCTTTTTAGAGTAAATCATACCTGCAGCTGCTTGCCCAGTTGTCCTTGAACATACTTCATAGGTGCCATCTGGTACTACACCTAAAGTATTAAGAGTATAGAATATAACATAATGGACATACCAATTTACCAAAGATTTGTTTTAAATTATATGTGTATAAGTATTTCAACAACATTTGAATTGGCAAATGTATTGTCCTCAAACTTATAAGCCATTGATTTGGACAAATATAATACTTGGCAAATTCTTACTGAAATTCCCAGTTTTGTAGTTGTTTAAGACCATGTCACACTGGCCAACGGATGCAAAAAGGACACAGCAGATGAGCAAAATGTTCCATCCGTTGTTATCCGCTCTCAAAAGGAGCAAAAATTTGCATAACTGGAGCAGATAACACGGACGCGGGGAGGACGCAGGGCGGATGCAAAGCGGATGCGGAACGGAAGCCCATCGGATGGAAGCGGATGGGAGTGGATGGCACATCCGCAGGGCTTCCGGGGGGCCTCAGCAAAGTGGACGCGGAACAGAAAGAGCGGATGCAGAGCGGATGAAGCGGATGCCTAATGGATGCCTGGCGTTAATTGCGCATGTGGGGGGGATGCATTGCGTCAGCCCCGCAGATATAACGGAAGCAGCTCGGAAGCAGGTCGCCATTCAGAGGAAAGACCTGCTGCTGGACACATCGACTGCCTTGCCTGCCCTGCCTGCATGTCTGCCTGCCAGCCTTGCTGCCAGCCTGCCTGCCAGCCTGCCAGCCTTGCTGCCTGCCAGCCTTGCTGCCTGCCTTTCTGCCAGGCTTGGTTCATGTCTGCCTGCCAGCCTTGGTGCCTGCCTTTCTGCCAGCCTTGGTTCATGTCTGCCTGCCAGCCTTGGTGCCTGCCTCCCTGCCAGTCTTCCTGCCAGCCTTGGTGCCTGCCTCCCTGCCAGCCTTCCTGCCAGCCTTCCTGCCAGCCTGCCTGCATGCCTTGGTGCCACCCTCCCTGCCAGCCTTGGTTCCTGCCAGCCTCCCTGCCAGC
>BLBF01000039.1:451726-495786 GCA_015471245.1 Laticauda colubrina
AGAGGGACAGGGCTACCATCCCGCCCCCTGGCCCTCACTCTGGTTCTGCTGGGGCTTCTGCAGCACGGGCTCGCTTTTCTAGGGCTGGCGCTTCTGCTGCTTCTGCTTCTGGAGGAGCTCATGACAAGCACTCCAGCACCAGCCACCTCCACAGCACCTGCACCCTTCACCCCTGAGACTGAGCGAGCAAGAGGAGTGCCAGAGACTCATTTTTGTCTTATAGCTTGTTGTTAATAAAGTCTATTTTTGATTCACACACTTGCTTCACTTCTTTTTTTTTAATAAAGTCTTTCTGGAAACTTTTAGAAATGGTTTAAGCCTTTGCATGCTTGTGGGATGGGTTAAGATAGCTGTGGGATGGGTTAGGATAGCAGTGGGATAGATAAACCTCCAGTGCAAGCATAGTGGGACTGTATGGTCCAGCCTCCAAGGTGCCACACCTACTGCCCTTTATTATCAATAATAATGTAATAATTATCCACACATGTCAACATAAACACAACTCTTTATTAAATGCCCTGTTTAATAAATTGTAGCCCAACCAAACATACATGGCCCAATCTCATCCGTGTGATGAGACAGGCTGAAGGAAGCATCCATTAAGCATCTACCATCCTGTCTTGCCACTCCAATGCTCCAGCTGGGGAGTTGCACCAGTGTCTCAGGAGGTTGCGCTGCTTCTTCCCTTCACGTGAAGCTCTGCTGGGGCCTTGCACATCCTGAGTGTCGATCAGGTTTCGCCCTTGCCTCCATTCACCAGGCTCCATATCCCCATTGCCTTGTTGGAGGTCCACGAGCCTGTTCTGCAAGACTGGGTAGCGGGTGCGCATGAGATTGTGCAGGATGCAGCAAGCTTCCACGATCCTCCTCACGGTCTCTGGGCGATGCTGCATGGTGGTGAGAAGTACCTGGAACCTGTTGGTCAGGATGCCAAATGTGTTCTCCACCACCCGCCTTGCCCTGGACAGCCTTTAGTTGAAGATCCTCTCTTCACGGGTGAGGAGTCTAGAAGTGTAGGGCTTCATGAGGTAGGTTGTGAGGGAGAAGGCGTCATCCCCCACGATGAAGTAGGGCACATCTTGTGTGTCGTTGGGCAGGGGTTCTGGATCTGGGAAGCCCACGATGAGGTTGCGTTCCAGCTCCTCCTTGAGGTGACTGGCGTTGTATACCTGGGCAACTGAGGATGAGCCCCTTCCTGAAGCATCAATGTATATGAACTTGTAGTCAGCATCAACCATGGCGAAGAGGATGATGCTGAAGAAGCCCTTGAAGTTGAAATAAGTGGACCCCGACTTGGCTGGAGATTTTCAGGCCACGTGCTTGCCATCTATGGCTCCAACGGTGTGTGGGAAGTTCTACTTCTGCTCTGCAACTTTCTTCTATCCTTCTTCAGTGGAGGGGTACTGGAGGAGCTCCTCCTTGTATTCTTCGATGATGGCCTGCACCACTTCTCTGACCACAATGCTGATGGTGTTGGATAGCACCCTCCAGCCGTACTGCATGCTCCTGTAGGAGGTCCCTGAGGCTAGGTGGCGCAGAGTGAGTGCCACTTGAGCCCAGGTTCCAGGCTGGGCCGGAAGCTGGTGTTTGCCTTGGTCAACCTGGGTGTCAGCCGCTGCACTTCGTCAAACATGGCTGGAGGCATCCTCATGAAGTTCTGGAATGCCCGAGTGTCTTTGCTCCTGAGCTCCACCATCAGCTTGTTGTACAGTCCGTCCTCTGCTCTTCTGGCGAACCATCTTCGGACCCAGACTCTTTTTGGGTGGCTCCTTTTCTTCTCGCGGTAGTGTTCACAGAGCCTGCAGATGGCTTCGCACTGTTGCAGAACGATGGTGGCTGCTGAAAGGACTTTGTTACAATCCACGGTGGACATGACTGGATGCTGTGGAAGAGGAAGAGGCAGATGAAGGCTGCAGAGGTCTGCACCGCTGGGCCGCTGTTCTGAAAGTGAGATGCAGGCGAGTTGCTCCCCCTTTTTATAGGCAGTATAGGTTTTCCGCTAGGCATCCTCTAGGCATCCTCTAGACAACCTTAATATCCGAGATAGGTCCCCTCTGTGAACGTTCTTTCTGTTTTAAATGCTTTGTTTCCGTTCTGCATCCGCTACGCATCCGCTACGCATCTGTTCTGCATCCGTTACGCATCCGCTATATCCGCTAGGCATCCGCTACGCATCCGCGCAACTCCATCCGCCCGGACATGGGGAGGAAGCAGAACGGATGCCAAGTGGATGCAGAACGGACGAACTAGATACATTTTCCGCATAAAAGTTTTAGGCAGCCCAAAACTTTTGGAGTGGATGAAACGTCCATAAACGGATGCTGGACGGATAGAGAGGAAGCCAAATGGTGGCAGTGAGTACATCGCGTTTTCGAACGGATGGCAAGGTTTTTTGTCCGTTTTACATCCTCTTTGCATCCGTTGGTTCAGTGTGACATGGGCTTTACAAAGAGCTATTTTTCTATGATGCAATATATTAAGAAGTTCACGGGGAACTCTATTGTTTCTCTAAACTTAATATAGAATATAATATATTTTTAAGTTCTAAACAGTCAGGTTACTAAGAAAAATGCTTACAAGCATTCATCACGAGATCTCCTCGAATTTCTGGCTTCCAATCATCCCAGCTGGTTTCAAAGCCATCAGCAAAGCGGATACAAAAGTTTTTAAAATGACCTTTGCTGACCAGGGATTCTGAAGAGCAGGCAGTAATCAAAGTGCTTTCAATAGTCAAGACTAATGCAGAGCCAGTGTCCAGGTCAGTTGTGTGGGTTGTCTGTAGTAAGAGAAGGTAACCATAGCAGTAAAATTTGTTTATTTCAACATCAAAATGTTTTTTTTACAGTCAAGAGTTCTCCTCCCAATCCTTATGGTCTCTTTTTTCGTTATACACACCATATTCAGAGTTACTCTAAAATAAATGGTTTTCAATTAACAAATCATTTATTTTTGAAATAGTTTATTAAAACTTGCCCTTAGAACAAAAGTACTACTTCTTTATCAATCAGCAAGTCAAAAATAAACATACTCTAAGAAGCATTTTTCAAGTATTGGGATTTAAATAATAGCTAAACAATAGCAGAAATATATATAATACAGTTTTAATTCTAAAATGAACTCTAAGATGTATATGAAAATATTTACAGACCCCTTACATCTGGGACATAAATTGTTCCAACACCTTCCCTCAAAACGATGCTACAGAGCACTGCACACTAGAACAACTAGACACACGAAGTTTTTTCCCAAAAGCCATCACTCTGCTCAACAAATATTTCAGTCAACACTGTTCAACTATTTACAAAGTCTGCCCTACTATTAGTGTTAATCTTCTCATCACTCCTTATCACCCATCCCCTCCCAGTGCAAAAAAAATAAACAGTGCAATTTAAGAACAAAAAAATTGGAAGCTGTAACATAAATATACAAAGGAATATTACTTATGTAAAATTCATTTTTCTACACATACATGTGTATATATGTAATGCATTTAGAAAAGATTCAAGTTATATGCAAAGTTCAAAAGATTAATAAGTTTTATTTTCAAAACTGAAGATTTTATTGCAGAATCTAAATATGCTTTTTAAAAACTGTTTAACCTTTAAACTAAGCATTTATTTTAAACAATAGTTACATTAGCTTTCAAATAACAGTTTCATTCTGGTGAGTAGCGAAGGAGTTTAAAAGATCTTTAACAGGACGTTGATTTTATAATACTATTTCAGACTGTTAGATACAAGATAATTTATTTGCTTTTGTTCTTAAAAATCAACAGTATTTCCAAAGTTCTTTGTGGCCGCAACCATAAAATATCAATAATTTTAAAAATTGTTAATCTGAAAAGAAGTAACAACTCAAATAGGTATTCTTATTCTTATTATCTTTCATGTTACCTGTGGTGTGTTTGTAATTGGCAGACAAATTCCTAAATCATTAACTGTCAGTTGGAGGAAAAGTGTTCCAAAAGCTTGAGCAGATGTCTGCTGTATTCCTGGTAGCATATCGACAATTTCCTTTGTAGCCCTATGAACATCTTTATTCAAGGCCATTCTCTGTTCATTCCAGTTATCATAAGCAGCTTTATAATTCAGCCAAAAGAGCACAGCTTTATAATAAAAAAATATATATATTTTCAAAACTACAGAATATTAATTTTGTGTTTTTATAATTCTTTCTTTATAGAAATTTAACTAAAAATTACAATTTATAATTTATAATAGTAAAAACTAATACAAATCTAAAAAATAACAGAATAAAAATAAAATAATAGAAGTTGTAGGAAAAAAATAGAAAGAAAAATAGAATATGAGAATACATATACACACATCTACGTGTGTGTGTGTGTGTGTGTGTGTGTGTGTGTGTGTATGCATGTATGTATGTATGTAGGCCTCAGACTTTTGTGTCTATAGAAATTGAGGAGTTCATTCCTAAAGTCTAGGAAAATGATTAGAAATCATTCAAAAATACAATGAACGGGATAATTATATACAGTGAGCAGACTTTTTTTTCTCACAGTCCTTGCAGCAATTAATGAAACAAACCTCAAAGATTTGATTACTTATATTTTTCAGAATTTATACAACAGGTCTTTAAAAAAATACTTAACTTTCAAATGAAGCCTGTTTATATACTATGTTTTAGTGGCAAAATCTTAATTTTCCAGTGTTTTTTTGATCCAGAGGACTAGAAAAAGTGGGTGAAATCTTGATGATTCCCTGTAAACTGATCAAACTGCATCTACTCATAGTTTTGCTAATGCCCTTATTTCAACCATAAGGGTGCTTATCAGAATTGCTGGGAAATGGGGATGGGTAGAGGAGGAACCAGAAGTGTGCTTTTGTTTCTGGCCAAAACAACAGACATGAAATTCATGACAAAATTTGAGAATGTGCAAAGTCATTTACCACAGAGAGATTCAAGTCTATTTATAAATTGGGAATGCCATGGATACCAGCTTTATTTTATCTTTATAAAATAAAAAGAGATTCAGTCCCATTAGTACCTCTATCAAAGGCCACTGGCTGAGCAAAAACTATTGGCCTGTTCAGAGTAATAAGCACAGCTTCTCGATCTGATGAACCACTGATTTCTTCTCTAAGGGCATTTCTTAATCCAATTCTAGTTTTAAAGTAAGCAACTTGATGGAAGTCAGAGCCAGCTTCTTCATATACCTTTATATATTCAAAGCATATGTTAGAATACAACACAGCAAAAATCAAACCTGATATTATTTACATTTATAATTTATAATTGAATGTATAGATCTAAATTAAGAATAATTTAGACTTGTAAGTCAATTAATGTAGAAAGTACAGTTACAAACCATACTATAGGCCCCAAAGAGAAAAATAACATGAAATTGTACAGGAGAGTGATACATCAAAGCCAAGCCAAACCCAATGGGCATGACAGAGTCTACCACAGAATTTAGGGGAAGAGTTATGCCTTTAAGATCAAATCCAAAATTTTCTATGATCGGAGTGGCTCAAATCTTTAAAAAAAATATTACTCTAAATAGCAGAAATGCTTTGACGTATACTTTATAAGTCCCATCAGTTGAAGGAAACACAAAGTGCTTTAGCTTCATCATATCTTACATAGAATAGTAAAAAGGAAGAGAGTAGGGCAGACCGTTATACACTTTCATGGATTTTGAGCCTCCTCACAAACATAGCACATATATGAGAGAACCTGTATTTCTTTCATTAAAGAATTGGAGACCTGTTTAATTTCCTGTGGAAATTAGTTTCAAAACCTGAAGAAAAAACAGTCTTTTCTACTTCTCACTGATTATTTGGACTGAGCCTTAAATGCAGGGTGTGTCCAACCTTGGCAAGTTTAAGACTTGTGAACTCTAATTCCCAGAATTCCCCAATCAGCCATGCTGTCTGGAAAATTCTAGGAATTAAAATCCACAAGTCTTAAAGTTGCCAAGGTTGGACACACTCTGCTTTAATATTTTGTTTTTTAATCTTTTGGAGGGGAAAAAGTATATTACAATTGGTTATGGAACTGTAATTACAGAAACTAATAATAAGCACTAACCTGATGCTTAATTATCTGTCCTAAAGCCAAATTTAAATCCACTTGGCATTTACCAAAAAGCTTCAAATAACTGGTGCCACCAGGCATGGCTTTGGCCTGTATTCTATTTGAAAGTTCCAGTTCTATCAGTCCTGTCTCAAAGCGTACAGCCCACATTGATGGTGTTGTAGCTGTTACCTGGATTCCCTAGTAAAGAAAAGGTAAAAAATAAAATGGGGTCAGTTACTAAGTTACAAACCTGTTGGAACTATTTGAGACGTTGAAAGGAGTTTATAAAATAACACTCCTACCTATACGCACATATAATTCATTCTATAATTAATATGATTTTTTTAAAAAAAATTGGACCAGTTGGAATATGCCTAAACAAATCTCCAGATTCAAATAGAATAAAAAAATACCTTAAATTGAAGACTCAAAGAATAAAGGAGAATTTTTGGTTTTTCTCCATCATTTGTTCCATCATGTTCATTCCAAAGAGGAATAGGTTGTTCCCCTCCTATAAATATAATTACACAATTGTACACATAATTTTGTATTTTGTTATTAAAATCAATATTTAAGAGCCAAACTACACATGATTATCTGCAATTATTTTTAAAAAAACTGCAATGAATTGCATAGTGGTAGTGGGTGAATATTTATATTAAGCCTAATGTATCTTTTATTTCTGATTATTCCAGTAAAATTTGACATCGTATTCCAGCCCAGCTATAAACTCTGATTTCTCTTTAAAAATAAAATAAAAGGCCAGGTAAATCTGTTCCTAAAATAAATTGATTTTATGAAATGAAGAAATTCCATAATTTTCAAAACAACATATGGTTATAATGAAAAATCATCCCAAAGGTAGAACCAAAAATCTAGAACCAAAAATAAGGATATCTTATTTTGGTAGTTGAATATTTTTATTTTGATAGTTGAAAATAGTTGACAGTATGCAATGCTAATGTTTGGCTGCTTACCCTAAAATATGCTCTGGTTTCTGAATGCTATTTGTTTGACTTATAAAACAAATGTAATGGTTTATTTTAAACTGTAGTCTTTGCAGTAATTATTTACAATTGTTAAGTTAGTCCACATAAAGCTTTGTAAAATGACACATGTTTTAATAGAAATGAATGGATCTGTTACAGCTGCAATCTTTCATATATTTATTGAGGAACTAACAGCATTAAATTCAATATTCATTTCTAAGTGGAAAAGCAAAAATGCACAGTTCAGCTGCAATATGTTAAACACCTTTCTGAGACTTAAATATTAATAAATCCAAGAAATCATAAATCTTAATTCTGGCCTTTATGGGATACAAAGGGTATATATACACTCAATACTTTTATCTGTAGAATTTATAAAATACCAAAACAATAGATTACTTGTGCTTAATATAGCCTAAAAAATATTCGTGTTAGCTCATCAAGTGGTTTAATAAAAATTTTAAGCCATTAGACTACCTGAGACTTTCTGTATTACTTCATTGACTTCTTTCATAAATACTTTCTGCACAAAAACCAAATGGTTCAAAAGATCTGTTGAAAGGTTATGTTCAAAGGACCCAACCTAGGAGAAAGATAATGTGTTAAACATTAATTCAGGATATGTAATTTTGACTTTGTTAAATAATTCAAATTAAGAATTGTGTTGGAGATTGAAAAAGTAAAAATTTTTTGAGTTTGTGTTGACTTCTATGTGTATTTTATTTTATTTGCAGGCATATAGGAGTGATTTGACACTGTCATCTCTCAAAATGTTATTCTTCAATGTCTTCATCTCATTTACGGACATAACATTTCCTCAAAATGTCCTACTAATTAGATTCAATCATATTCATTTTACCAGCTTATATATGGTCAACCAGTTGGCACTATACTGAGACTAAAAAGGACTCAAAAGATATCATTTGGGATATACCAAATATTTCTCTATAACAACTAAGTATTTACAAAATACTAAAAGAGAACTATGAATCAACCATTTTGAGGATACAACATTAAAGACAAATTTTGTCAAATTAAAAATATGCATAAGAAGCCAATTCATTTTTTTTTAGCTCATAACCACTTTTGGGCTTCAAAATGGAAGGTTTTATTGGTTACCTTGACTTAGTTATAGAAACAGTCTGAATTAATTAGAAATGTAAAGCAAAAGGTACTGTACTCTCCTGCACTGAAAAGTTGGACTTTACTGCTTTTTATCCTTTTCTTTACTTTTGCACCTTTTTTTCTTTGCCTCTTTCTTGACTTTTGTTTTTATTTGTATTTTATCTTATAAGCTTAAATTAAAAAATGGGATAGCACAGAGACAATCCTCAACTTAAAACAGTTTGTTTAGTGATTGTTCAAAGTTACAATAGCACTGAAGTGAGTTATGACCGTTTTTCATATTTACGACCACTGCATCATCCCTATGGTCATGTGATCAAAATTCAAGCACTCTGCAATAGGTTCATATTTATGTCCCAGAGTTATGTGATCATCTTTTGCAACCTTCTAATGAGCAAAGTTAATGACAAAGTCAGATTCACTTAATAACCATGTTACTAATTTAAACAGCTGCAATGGTATGCTTAACAACTGTGGCAAGAAAGGTCATAAAATGAAGCAAAATACACTTTAGAAATTCTTGCTCAGCAACAGAAATGTTGGGTTCAATTGTAGGTATATGTGAAGGACTATCTGTAAAGGCAAACTGTAATACAAACCTCAGCCACACAACGCAAATAGTTTCCCTGGAGATAATAGCCCTGTTTAGCTGGCAGTTCATCTATACTCCATATTTGATCTGAGTAAGTATCATGTTCCTCCATAATATATTTGCCTGACATTGTCACAGGAGGGAGGTTGAGACTAGCTGAAGGAGGTATGGTAGACATATCAGTGGCAGATACTTTAGAAGTGAATCGTAACTTGTGATTTGGGAGTTCAAATGTAAATCTTGTTTGTGCACCTGGAAAGGAAAAATATGTAAGCTCAGTATGATAATCTCTTATAAGTATAGTGATTATAGAAATAATTTCTCATCTGCTGGTTTACTTTCTATGTACAATGTACTACTCGGGTGGGATTCTACTGGTTCTATAGAACCAGCTGTTATGATTCTGCGCAGTTTGGAGAACAAGCAAATCGTGCCCCTGGCTGGCCCTGCCCCTCTCTACCCAGTCAGTCCTTATCGCGCAGATGTGACATCGCGTGCATGCCCAAGACTGCTGACTGCATTCTCCCCCACCCAGTTACTCCTGAAGGTATTTCTTTTTTTCCCCTCCCAATGATCAGCTGTTCCGATGATCAGCTATGCCAGGATCCCCTTCTCTGTCTTACTGCTTCACCCAAGACGCTTTCCTGCAGCCCAGGAGGCAAAAAGGGGGATGCAGGTGAGGTAATTGAGAGTAGGGGAGTGCTATGCTCCCCCCCATGCTCCATTTTTTGCTTTCCTGGTCCCAGGTAAGTTTCCTGGGAGCAAAAACACTCCCCAAGAGGCTTCCCTGAGGCCCAGGAGGCAAAAAAACTGGGGGAGGGGGGTTTGCTGCAAAAAAAAAAAGAAGCCACGCCACCCAGTCACAATGCCATGCCCACTGAGCCATGAAACTACTTCCCACCCCTGAAACTATTTCCTAACGCACATGGATTCATATTTTTATTAATTTTTCCATAAAACCAAGAAACCCCAGATACATTATAAATTAATGCATGAAGACTTTGTAATCTTTGTACATTCTTGGGTGAGGGGTACCCTAAAATTCAGAAAAGCTATTCTTGTCCAAAATACTGTGAATAACATCTTGTCTAGTGACAGTCATTTCAAATTTTGCAAGTTTCAAAGAGGCCACGAAGGAAACAAGCAAAGTTGCTTTAAATAAAACCAATATTGGATTTGTGAGCATATTTTTACAGATAACACACTGAAAAATAGATGATATATATTCAGAGTTAAAATGTTTTAGTAAGTTTGTGCAACCTTTTAATTCAAATGAAAAAGGTGCAATACAAGACACGGGTATAAACATTATATCTGCCTACAAGCTCTTGCAGCAAGCATACCTAGTTACCAAGGGGTAGCACTTGATCCTGGAAAAACCCAAATACTACTTCAAGGGTGGCTGAAAGATGCTATGTTCTTTCCCCTGAAGCACCTTCTCTGTTCAAATTAAAAATGCTGCACAATCCAAATTAGTAATATTTTAATAATATTTTCCATTTCCATTCCAATATCTGCATCTTAAAATTTGTAGTCAATCTAATAAGAGAAACAGGATTCAAGGAACTACCATACCGGAATAGTTTTAAATACTTGAATTTGCTTGTAAATTATTCTGTATTAGAATTTTGAACTGAACCTCAGAGAAGTTTACAATCAGACATGAAACAGGGAGACAAAATTCCTTTGTAAAATACAGAAAAAAACAACAACGGAAATGCCCCACTGAAGGAGCTGTACAAATCCCAGTGGCTTGTATTAGAATTTTAGTTGAATGGAATTATGACTCTTACTTTAAGATGCAATGCAATGCAATGCAATGCAATGCAATGCAATGCAATGCAATGCAATGCAATGCAATGCAATGCAATGTAATAATAAATATAAATATAATAATAAAGATATAATAATAAAATTCATTACCAGTCATTCCATGACTCCGCATTCTTCCCATTTTGTACTCTGCTTTCAATGAAGGCAAGAGTGCTGCTCCAATAGCAATTCCATCAATCATGGCACTGAATTTAAGAACTATCGGCTTCTTTTCCAAACCTTCTGGCAATTGTGGAAATTCATTTGTTTCCACCGGTGTCTGGTTTACACTTGTAGGTGTTTTTTCTGCAGGTAGTGGGGTTGCAATATCTTCTCTGGGAGGCTGTGAACTATTTATACAAAAGGCACATACAATTATCATGTGTTCTAAACAGTGTAATACTGTTTGGACCTTAACTGTTATTAAAGTTATATAGTGAGTTAGACTTCCACCTGATGACTACCAATTATAATACCTCTAGATGAGGGAATGTAAACTTCCAAAATAAACAAATAAATGCTTACACTGAAGATGGTTGTCTGATGAGATCTGATATTTGTTTTGAAAGCTGATGAGAACTGCGAACCATCATGCTGTGAAGAGTAGCTGGATGCTGAGGAATGTTGATGCTGATAGCACCTACTTTGAAGATGGCAGCATTGTTTGTTTTCACTCCTCTTTGGGCACTATAAAGAGCTTGCGATTTGGCAATACTACATTTCACCACAGTTCTAAAAAGAAAGCACATGCTTAGCTTCTTCAAAAACATTTAAAATGTGTTTAATGGCCTTAGTGGAGTTATTTTGTACTATTAAATAATATTAGCAGTCTACGGCCAATGTTCAGTTGAGCCTCATTAGTACAATTATTCTTAATTGATTATGGGAAGACGTTTTATTGTGCTGAACACATCAAGCTGTGATGTTATATACAGTTCAGGCACCTGACCTGGACAGCAGCCCTATTAGTTTGGCCCTCCACAACAGTCCCAAGTTCCTATGTGGCCCCTTGGGAAAATTAATTGCCCACCCCTGGTCTGGACAGAATATGGCAAACAGATTGACTCTAGGTTGGCAAAGGAATGAGATAAGGGTGTATAATCGTTCTTTAGTTATTTAATCTATGTGCTGAATATAGACCAAGACAATCCGAATGAGAAAATGAATATAGTTTTGAAGGAAGAAATATCAATAACCCATGCTATGTTGGTGACTGTTTCTGCAAGGTCTAGCAATAAAAGCCAAGCAATGTGAGAAAAACGGAATTAACAATAAATATAAAGAAGACCAAACAAATTAAAACAAAATATTAAAATTGATAATAAAGTTATCAAGCAGATACCTTCTGCCTTTTAGGATCAACCATCAATACTTAAGAGAACGATAATATGCCATAAATTAGCATTTGGAACAGCGGCCATGAAGGCCTTGGAAAAGATATTACAATGTGTCTATATCTACAAATATCAGAATAATACAAGCAATCCCTGTAATACTCTATGGAAGCAAAAGTTTGAAGAACCAGAAGACAAAGAGTATTCATGTGATCATCCAAGAAAACAAACAAATGGACTATCAAACAAATCAATCCAGTTTTCTCATAAGGCAAAAATAACCAGGCTCAAATTATCATACTTCGGACGCATTGTGTGAAAATTCAGTATTCTAGAAAAGCTCCTCATGCTGGGAAGATGGAAGGAAAAAGAAGATAATGCCAGTAGTGATATGGATTAATTTAGTTAAAGTGGTGATAGGTGCACTGCTAGAAGAACTGAAAGATCAAATTAGGGATACACTATCATGGAACAAATCAATTTATGTGGTTATGAGTCAATGAGGACTTGATAGCATATAATTAACCAAGCAATTTAATAGTCAAAGCTGCTCAATAACATATGCAACTTATTTAGGTCTGGCAAAAATGTCCTGACCTTGTCACACAATTATTAGTTAGGATTAGACCTCAGTTTCCTCCCATCTCATTCCAGTAGGAAAGAGATCAGATCATGCAATGATAATCTGCTTAGAATCTGTGCTATCAGAAACACAGCTATGTGCATGAAAATATTTTAAATAAACAGTAAATGCTTTCATTTATACAGAAAATCTCCTTTCCATGCACATTTTGGGGATGGGATTTATATCAAAAATTTCTGTGATGTGTAATAATTTTTGTTGAAATACCTTAACAGCATTTAATATAACAATACTATAGTTTAACAATAGGAGGATCTTTGTTAATCAATGCAAGGTCAGAACTATCATCCTTTATTATCCTCATAGAATAAAGTCAATATTCTCAATATTCTCATAATGCCAATGAGTGATTTTAGAAAAGTTACAAATTAAAAAAATTACTTTAAAATATGAACGATTCTGCAAAGTGACAGTTTGGTGTAGTGATTAAAAGTAACAGACTAGAAAACAGGGGAACATGAGTTCTAGTCCTGCCTTAAGACAAAGCCAGTTGGGCTAGTCAGTCATTCTCAATTTTAGGAAATAGGCTATGGCAAGCCAATTCTGAAATCTTACCAGGAAAACTACAGACTTGGCCAGGCATTTACCAAGATCAACACTAGCCAGAAGGCACCAAAAGAATCCCCAAGCCCCATTCTGTCAATAAATAAAAAGCATACGGACATGGTTCAAAACTTACAATACATGCTGATTCAACTTTCATATTGAATTTGTACTATAATAAAACTATTTAAGTATATAAAAATGCATCTTAACTATACTACATACATCTTCAGTTATACAACATTCTATCTGAAAGTCATTTAAAGACAACGTGACATACAGAAATTCCTGTTTGGCTGTGCTTGTTGGTGATGTAGGAAAATCCTCCAGCCTACATGTGAAGATTGGATGAAAGCAAAAACAAAACAAAGCAAATTAAGGAATAAAAAATCATGCAGAAGAGTTAGTCAGATATTGTTAATTCAAAATATGTCCAAATACCTGAAAAAATATTATATAAGCAGTGACAACAGTGAATCTCAATACTGAAAATAATAATAAGCAAGCCATTCATTTCAGTATAAACGCTATATTGATAATGTTTCTGGCTGCTCAAAAAGTGCACGGATGCAAAATTCCTATCAGAACAAAAGCTGGATAAATTTAATCAGATAAGAACCTCTTTCACCTACTGGATCATACACTGAACTCTCAGGACAGATGAAAATTTATAAGAAGTCTTGTAACTAATTCTTATTCTATTGTATCATTCTTATTACCGTAATAAGGCATTTATTAAAACATTAAGACATCTAGCTATCTTTTGAAATAATATATAATTGATGTTTTATTTAAGTTTGTTAAATGCAAATTTATCCAGAAAAGGATTTAATAGAATTAAGAGACATTCAACATCTTTGACATAAAAATATATAGCATCTGGGAAAAACTGATCCAAACATTAGTTGTTCCCATATTCTCTTAATTTTAAGTAATATATTTTAGAGACAGGAAAAAAAACATATCAACAGCCATGTGAAAAAACAAGTTGTCCCATTCTCCATTTTGGCTTTCTGTAATATATCATGTGTTTATCTGAGGTTGTATTTACCTACTTTTAATAATTGCTAAGAACCAGATGATTTACTGTGTCTTGATTTGTAAAACCACAGAATTCAAAGAGGACATACTTTCTTTTTTCATACGACTGCAGATAGATTTGATGAAATATATGAAAGGGAACTGTCCAACATATTCATAGTGTCCTGACATTGCTATTCTATTTAAAGTGTTGAAGTATAAAATTATAGCCATACATTTTCAAGTGTGCAAGAAGCAGAAAATGAAAAAAATGGAAAAAAATGAAAATATTGAAAGACTGAAATGCACAAAAATGGAAACAACTGTTTTAACATCAAATAAACCTCATCAAAGTTAAATGATTAGTTATCAAGCAACACAGTATTTTAAAACTTTCTAAAAATATAACTACTTCAATAAAGAACACTGTGGGTTTTTTTTAAAGTTCTTCTAGGAAATCCTAAACATAATTTCGTGAATTTGTCAAATAATCCAGTGAAAGTATGTTTATATTAAGGAAATAACTGTTTGTTTTTTAATTATTCTTGCCAAAAATTCCATAACTATAAATAACTATAGTATTCAATAATGGCAGAATCATCAGGAAAAAATGGCAGCATAATCATCAAAAACAAAAAAATACGACATAGAAAATAGTAATAGGTTGATTGTAATTGTTTTAATTAGGTTAAATACATCTAATTGCTAGAAATAGAAAAAAGACCAAAAGACAATATATTGGAGATATCAAATTAAAATATGACAGGATTAACATAGTTTAATGATTGAATCAAAATCTTGTGATATCAAAATGGTCTCTGAGTCTTTACCTACTTCTTAGTATGTACCATCTGTTCAGGAGTCTAGCCTGGAGTTTAGCTATCATATTAATGACTAGTAATGAGTATTATTAATTTCTCCAGTTAATTCTAAAAGTAAAATAAAAGACATTTTGTATCACTCTTGCCATTGCTTGTTTTGTCTACATAACTTAACAAAATTAAATGCAGTTAAATTACTGGGAACATTGGACCTAATCTTTATATTGGACAAAACTTCTGTCTTTATAGATATCAATTCAAACATCACTTTTTATTTGAACTCACTGGATATTTGGTGTGATCCCTTCCAGGAGAACAATATTAACACCACCTATATGAGCAGTAGCACTTGTCTCAGTCATCTTTTGGTGCAGTACATCTTTAATAGGAAAAAAAGGATATTTAAACTAAAGTGAAAAATTATTTATTATTTACATTCATGCATAATTCCCATTGGAAATACAACAGGAAAAATGTAAGATCCTTATAACAATAAACTTAGAAAAAATTTCTAATATGTTTGGAGAGAGTAGACTATATGGACATTTTTAATAACAAATTCTGAAGTTAGAACATTTTAATATAATTTGGGCCAGGTAACTAATGCAGTTTTTCAGTTTCTTATGGACTTGCAAAACACTGTTGTAGTTACACCCTTCATTTTATCCATTTAACTGAAAGTGATCCATAATATCACCCTCATTTTCTTCCCCAAATAGGTTAATTAGGTAAGGTAGCTAAGAACTGTATTAGTCAAGGTCACCCAGTAAGCTTCATACAGATAAATAAGACTATAAACTCAAATATCTCCAGTTTTAATCTGAAATTCTAAGCAATATCATAATTACTTTTACATTAAAATACACTAAACAGAATTATCTTTTCATTATTTCAATAAGAGGAACGTTTTTCCAAAAGTAGTCTGGTTCATATTGTTGTTTTATATATTATTTTTGTATCCCTTTTCTCATTTTTATTACTGAAACAAATTTATTCAATTAAAAACTTCTACCTTTCATTTTTTCTTTGAGTGTAAAGCTACCATGGATTCTCTTCAGTTCTGATTCCATTGTTAGCCCACCAATATCTGCTTCAAGATGTGTGCGATTTACCATGCCAATTCCAAAGATTATTAGGGTCACATGCTGAGGTTCAGTTATGACCAAACTACGTTTTCTCTGAGGTCTGCTCAAGCTGCTGCTATCCTGTTCATTTTCAAATGCAACTTTACATGCAGGTTCTGTAGGGCTCCGAATTCCTATAAGACATGGAAATAAAACCAATAAATATTGATATAATTTATTCAAAAATAGTTGTAAAAATATGCCCATCAAGTATGAATTTTACAAGGCAATATTTAGCACTTTCCTGCTGAATTCAATGTCTTTAACTTATATATCTGTATTGCTTCTTATCTTATAGATTTTATTTAGTCTTAAAAAAACAGTAAAACATGATGAATATGTTAAACACATTAGATAGTAAGCATCTTCACATGAAGATTTCGGTTTTGTAAACTGATACTTGCTTCAAATAGATAAATGAATTTAATGAAAATTGGTGTCACTTTGTATCTTTCAAAATGTTCAAAATGTCAACATTTCAATTAAAATTTAGAATTACCATTAAGTGTTGCCAATAAGTTCAATTTAACAATGAATGAGAACTATTTCTGGTTAATCAGAATTAAAATTTAAATAATCTAATAATAGAAGAATAAATAATCAGGACAATTAATCAGAAATTGAAATACTTGTAATATGGGATCTGCAACTAGCGATGTACATACAGAGCGAGCTATTTTGATGCAGTAGATACAGGCTACCGTAACTACAGATTAGAAGTTAGGTGATGTTTTAGTCCTGTTCTAGATACCAAAGCCAACAGGCTGAGCCAATCACTCTGTTTAGCAATAGAAAGTTACTTCTGAAAATGTTGCCAAGTAAGCTGCATAGACTTGACCATATAATCAACCGGAGTCAAGATTGACTCAAGAGCCAATGAAACAACTGTTTACATATGTACCTCATATTTCTGAACTTGAAATAACACATATAAATAATGGAATTGAAAACTTGATCGTCTTCATTATTTTTATTTGTGTAAATATTTTTTTTGATCAAGTCAGCTACAAAATTATGGTATTAGTTAGCCAAGGACTAGATTTTGATATGAATATTGTTGTGATGCTTAAAAGCAGACGCTATCAAAAGCTACCATTCTTGTACATAGGATTTTGAACTTAATGATTTTTCTAAGTGATATAAATTCTAACTTTCTAAATATGGAAATAATGCACAATAAATCCAATTTTCAATCCTTGCATGAAATGTATGAAAATCATTAAGCTATTAAATCCAGAGTTTCTTTTATTAAAGGGGTTTTGAACCTGTGTCAAAAAAATATCTTGGTCTCATAGCCCAACTAACCTCTGAAGGTTGCTGTTGTTATTGGATAAATAGGAGAAATAAGGAATGTTAGGTAAGTTTGGAACCTTGAGTTACTTTTAAAAATAATAAAGGTAGATATGTATGTATGTATGTGTAATGTATGTGTAATGTACGCATGATGCAAGCTCTATCCTTTGGGACATTGCATGCAGGAACATAATAGGAAGAATTTAATTAATTTGCCAACTCCAAGAAAGGCAAATTATGGTAATTCATCAAAGATTTTCTCACCTGCTGGATAAAATGTTTCAGAAGATTTTTCTAAAATTCCAGTTGGATCTGAGATAAGAGAATAAAAGTTCAACAGTTTATACATATTTTGCCAGCATTCTGCAGAAGGTTCACTCTGTTCTGACACTGTAATTGAATCAGAGTCATCCATATGAATGGTGACATGGTCGACATCCCTGGAACCTTTCCTGGATACTTTAGAAGTCCTTCTTTCTGCCCTTCCCAGTGAATTTTTATTCCGAGATTCTTTTTTATTGTTCTCACTATTTGATCGTTTATTTTTTGTATTGTTCACTCTGTTGACACCATTAAGACTGCCTCGAGAACTGCGACTGAAATCAGAAGAACGGAAGTCTCTGTGTTTCCGAGTTTTAAAGGTCGGTGTTGGAGAAGCTGAGCCAGCTGTATATCTACTAAGTTTGATGTCTGTTTGTGTAGCTTTAATATCATCTATCATGGTGCTGAACTGGTGAATAAGTCGAACAAGTGCCATATCCACATGCTGGCTTATAGATTGACAAGAGATTGTAAAATTGCAATGAAACGTGCTATAGTGACGTTTATTAAAGTCATGAAAAGAAAGAGCATTGGTAGAATGTTGAGGTGTATTCACAGATTTCTCCATTATAACAGCACTAATACTAAAAGTTTCCAACATTAATGCTGGTTTAAATTCAAGTGGAGGAAGATTTACTAATCCTTGCCTAGGAAACAAAAATACAAGAATTACTTTTAGATTAAGAACCATAAAAGCAACTGAAATTACATTATTTAGGTAACATTTAAGAAAGTGATATCCCAACTCCATGATTATCTAACTTGCCTGCGTATACCAATTCATAATTTTCTTAAGGACTACATTATTTTTGACTTCATAAAAAGGAAGATAAAATTAAAACATCTTTAATGTGAAATATATTTTTGGACCTTGAGTGTCATACCTTTGTGCTCTTTTGCTTCTTCTCTCCTTTGCTGTATCTGAATCAACAATGTCTGCCCTAAGGCAATCCAATGTTCCTGAGAATGAGAGATGTTCACCAAAGTACATCCTGTAGCACAATGGTACTATATCCTGAGGCTGAATTCCTGTGTGGCTCAGAAGAGGTTTGAAAACAACCTATCAAAAATAAAGCCTAGTGTTTTCTTAAATCGTAACTATTGAAATTGTCATTCATTAAATGTTATTACACTTTTGAAAATACTTCCACTGTTTTAAAGTACTGAAAGATTGCAAGTTGACATATTTACCGTATTTCTTGGAGTACAAGACACGCTCCCCCCCCCCCCCCCCAAAGTGTGTGGAAATGTCTGTGCATCTTATACAGTGAATACAGGCTCATTTTTGGCCTCCAAAAGCCTCCACGGCCATTTTTGCCTTCCCCGCTGTCCAGAAACACTATGCAGTGCTGTCCCTGGTATCAGGGAGGCCAAAAATGGGACTCACAGAAGCCTCCGGTGGCAAAAATTGGGCCCATTTTGGACTGCAGAGTACTTCTAGACGTGGGGGAGGGCAAAAACAGGACACATAGAGACTTTGAGAGGCCCAAAACAGGTGCATTTTTGGCCTGCAGAATGCTTCTGATCACTGGGAAGGACAAAAATGAGACATGCAGAGGCAAAAACTATTTTTTTTCTTATTTTTCTCCTCTAAACCGGCTTATAGTCGGTTTAGTACAGCTTATAGTGCGGCTTATAGTCAGTGCTTCTTATAGTCTGAAAAATACAGTAATTTAGTGTCTATTTGTATCTTTCAATTTAATGTGCAATTAAATTAAACAAACAGAAGGAAAAACAATATATTTATAATTCTCATAATTGAAGTTGGAGAGATGAAAACCCAGGATTGTGAAAACGATTATGTAGATAGGAAATGAATGTCTCCAATTCTTAAACTGGAAAAGAATTGTGTTGATTTGAAAAGTCAAGTGGAAAAAGCTTCAAATTTAAACCCTAGGTCTAATATATAAATTTAGAGCTTGAATATTTTATCTTGCAGTAGAAAATCTCCATATATACAACTTTTTTTTTCTACAACAAAACTTCCTAATTAGCTTGGTATAGCCCCAAAGTCATGCCCAAGGCAGGACTACAATTCAGAGTCTCCTGATTTCTACTCTCATGCCTTAACCACTATACAAGAAACTCTCTTTTTATCATGCCTGGCTATAATTTTAAAGACAAGCATATACCTGTGCATCAGCAAGTTGAACAGCAGGGAGTCCCTGGTTTGCCTCCTCAATACCAACAATATCATCTTGGCTAGTACTGTGTTGTGAATGCGTTCCATCCAATGTGTTTTGGTCACTAGACATTACTGTATTGAAGTCAGATGCTGATGGTATAGTTGGAAGATTTGGAGCCACACCTATAAAATATTCCCTGTATTAATTTTCTAGTAGCAAACTTAGTTCTACTATATTCAGGATTCATAAAGCTGAAAAATTATTCAGTTAAAAGAAAACTTCAATCCTGAAGAAAAATGGTGCATAAGCACACCAATCGTGCCTACCATCCCTGTCCTATTGTTTTTTATTTTTTTGGTAAGTATCTATCTCATGTATTCAAAACTATATTCATTCTTATACCTGTATCTTGTAAGCGACTGACAAATCAAATAAATACTAAATACTAAAAATACACTCTGCATGACATCAATTTCAGCTTATAGCATCTGTGTATGTCTGTATATGTATGTGTACACACACAAACACACATCACTATTGACACAGAATATGAAGAACAATCATGAATCCAGCAGATGAAAAATAGCCAAAAGGTTTTTACCTCTTCAGAGCCTAAAATGTCTGCACAATTATCTTACATTTTTTTCATTACTTGATAAAGCACATTAAGCAAATACTATATTCACCTCAAATGAATATTTTTTCCCAAGTACAGTCTCAGTTTTATTGAGAACATAGTAATTGTGAAAGAGGAAGTTTCTTCATTCTAAAATTTATTGAGAAGAGATTATTGCCTTGAATTCAGGACCATATCCCTTTGGGATAACTCTTCGTAGTCAAACTTTTGACTTTGAGAAAGATCATATATAGACTTTTTCTTTAGGTCAAAAGGCATAATATATAATTATATTCCAAACTGAATTCAATGGGAAGTTACTAAGAAAAATCTTCTTTGATGAATTTTTGAAAATGTTTACATGATGCGAGTAGGAACAAGATAATGGGCAAATTTATCATTAGAGTTCATTTTACATTACTATTTTAAATACCTTAAGTTTAGTAGTATATTTTTTAATGTTTTGATTTCAATTAATAAGCACAGAGTGGATTATTTGTAAAGATATGGTAGCTTTTACTTTATTTTACTTAGGCATTCGGTTCTTGTATTAAAGCAAATTCTGAATTTCAAAATACCTGTTGGAAGACTGTTGTGACCAGTTTTGGTGACAGGAGATTCTTGAGCCATATTTCCTCTATTACCAACTGCATTTGACATCCAGTTATAAAAACTCACAGATGGTTCTGATAATAATGGATGTTCTGATAGAATTTCAGATTGCATGGTGTTTGCTAGATAGGGATAAAAACAACTATTAATTACTGTAAGTCCTTAAAAACAAATATTGATAATATATTTTCCAAACTAATTTTAAAGTAATTTTAAGAGATTATGCAAAAAAATTGTACTTTACATACATTTCTGTTACTGTTGATGAAGTGTCAACCAAGCTTTAAATATCTGCCAATTCCTTGTTAATAAAAAGAAAGCTAGAAGAACTTTCGTTGCCCTATTACAATTAGAGGACTGAAATTAGATTCTATATATCTCTACAGAAAGTAGGTCTCTACTGGAATCCAAAGGAGTTGGGACACTAATACATTTTAGTAAAAATAATAGAAGAGAAAAAACTGCAGAAGATAACAAAATACAAGCACTGCAAATAGAAATACACAGTGGTAAAAGAGAACAAAGGTAATAGTAATAGGCAATTTTAGTATAATCCCAAAATCATTTGCACACCATTGGCATTGTCAAATTCACCATCAGTCAATTGTAAAAGGCAGCTTTACTTGGAACAGCTTATATCCTGCAATGGTATTTGTAACACCATCAAAAGTCAACATCTATTCCAGGTACTTGGGAAGGATTTGATAAGCAGGCAAAAATATCAAATCTAATCTCAACATCTGACTGACTGTGTGACGAAACATAAAAACCCAAAGTAGAAATGATTTTAAAAAATCTAGACAGATTCTAAACAAATACCAGAATGCACAATGAAAAAAATGCCATATGGCCATATTTTTATAAATTACAGAGAAAATAGCTCACTAATAAAAGCTCTATAGAACCGAAACCTGTAGAATAAACTTTATTGGAATTGCATATACACAGAATAGCATACAACGTAATTCTATATTTTACAAAATTGTCGACAAATTATTCTTCTACTTATTTATTAGGTCAAATCCTTTCTTAAAATTTCAGTGTAGTGAAATGGAAGCTCAATTAATTATTCTGACTCAATCACATTTTCTCAGCCTATTTCATAGGACTGTTGCTGTTGTGGGGATAAATTGGGAGAAGGGAAACTATATACTCTATATACTTTACCTTAAACTCTTGAAAAAGAGGGAGGATATAGCTTAAATAAATAAATAGAGACAGACAGCAAACAAACATCTAAGAAACAAACCAAGAAGAGACATTTTATACTTTATTTTTATGTCCACAAATACTGACATAGGAATAAATTACACTTTATTAAAAAATATTCCAAAAGTAATATGGATCTCTTTTGGTAACAGTATTTGTACCAGATGATTTATTGCCACTATAATCAAATTTAGTTGTAGAAAAGTGGCTATGCAATTTATATCTGAACCTGTGCCTTGGTGAAAAGAAAATTGCGATAGTATGTTGAGTATTCTAAGGAAGTAATACTGAAAACAATGAATAGTATAAAGTTAAAGCATCATTCATTTCTTTCATCAATAAAATATAATAGCAATGAAATGATTTCTACCTGTTCTTGTTAAAGAACTACTTTTGGGAGCGGTGGTATTTTTTTGAGGAGTCCCCTCCAAAAGATTATGCAGGCTAGGAAAACTTCCAGTCAAATAGCTAAGTAAACTCTCTTTTCTTGGACTTTCTTTAACAAGTTGCCCAGAACGACCAACATGCATTGGTGAGTCTGTAGCTGTATCTCCACTGGTATAGCTCAGAGAATGATACGGATGGATACCCTGAAAAGCAAATACACATACAATGTTAATAAGATAACATGAAACCAACTCCAATACTACCATTGCTAATTCCCACTAAATTAAATCTGTTTTCTGCCCAAATTTCTTCACAATATAAGAAATAGCTGGCAATCACAAAAACTTAATCTGAATGAAATGCTAACTGGAAACGAAGTGTTAAATGCAGTTACTTGCTCATATTTTAATTACAAGGAGTGCTAAGATCTAGATAGAAAATTATACACCTAGGTATTTTTTCTTCAATAAAAAAGTTCGTATTAGCATATGATATAAAACTTCATAGTGATGTGGAATAAAACAGATTTACCTTTATTTTAAGGCCAGAATCACTATGAGTATGAGTCTTTGATAATTTCCTCATAATCTCAGCGCCAGTTACAGGCCCAGCAGCAGGTGGGGGGCGTGTACCACTTCCTTCCAGAAGCATCGTATGTTCACTGACAGTAGCTAAAACATTTGACAAATGGAGAAATTATCAAGAGGCTAAATCTAGCCAAGACAATTAGTTACTGACATAGGTATTGCTTAGCTGCCAACAAATTTTTATTAATATTGAGTATCCAAAATTCAAGAAAAATACTGAAATTTGAATCAGCTCATTCAGTTTTAATAAATATGTTGGACTCTTTTTACAAATACTTTGATGAAACAACTTCCCTGCCAATTTACATTAATCCTACAGATAGTCCCCGACTTATGATCACAATACAGCCCAACATTTCCTTCACTAAGCAAGGCAGCTATTAAGTGAATTTTGTCCCATTTTACAACTTCTTTTGCCACAGTTGTTAAGCAAATCAATGCAGTTTAGTGAATTATACAGTCATTAAATGAATCCACCTTCCCCCACTGAAGCTAAACTAATATTTCTAAGTCAAGGACTACCTGTACTGAAAAACTTTAGAAGAGTTTTATTGAAATGCACATATTTTATTGCACAGGTCCTCAACCCCCAGGCCGCAGCCCACTACCGAGCCTTGAGCAATTTGGAACCGGGCCACAGAAGTGGCAAGCGGATGCATGCATATCCTCACTTACGCAAGCAGCAAAGAGAGTATGTTTTCACCATTTGCATGAACGGTGTGCATGTCTGCCACTTGTACAAATGGAGCTGCCTGTGCGTGCTTGCCTACCACACGCATAGACCTATCCTTGCTCTCCCTCCCTCCACTGGTCCGCAAAGCTGGAAAGGTTGGGGAATTCTGTTAAATTGTATATATATATATATATATATTATTTTTTTTTCAAAACTTTGAAGAATTTTTGGTATCTGTTTATTAGATATTTTCCAGAATAAATAATCAAAATGTAATCCAACATAATTAAACAGTTAAATATATTTGTTCCTCTTTTTAATTAAAGTGCTTAAATTGTTATGGTGTTATCTCTTTATGGAGAAGCAGCCCAGATCTGGCTGTTCTATAGCTGTAGACCATGGCTGGTAATCCAGTTGCCCAGCTCCTCCTAATGCATCATCTATGGGCCAACCTGGAGGATGTTGCAATGGTATCTCATAGCCTTAATACCACACATTAAGTTACTAAATCCCACATGGAGAACATGCTTCTGACATGAACTTCTGAGTTGTCCTAACTTAATGTCATCCAAGGAGAAATTAATATCCCCAGGTGACAATAAGCCTTGATGGTTTTTTGTATCAGCCTGGGAATTTGGCAGGGATATTGCTACATAACAGGGAGACCAGCATTTGCTAACCACCAAGGTATATATCCTACAGATGATTATATGCAGTTATTTATAGTGGAAATGTATACATTCGGTCTGTAAAACAGGCAGAGTAACATATTACTAGGTATAATTATTGCTATTTATACAAAATAAGCCAGATAAGTAATTGTAGAGAAATCCAGAGGCTGTTAGAGAAACATCAGGTGCTGAAAAAACATAGATAATCCTCGACTTATGACCAGATTGGGGATAATTTCTCTCCTAGTCAATAGTAATAGTAATTGGTCTCGGACCTAGATTTTACAATAATATCTACAGTGATCTTTAAACAAATCACTGCAATCATTAAGTGAATCCAGCTTCCCAAAGGGGAATATTTTTTTCTGGAAATCAGCAAAAAAAATGTAAATCACAAGCACATGACCACAGGACATTAAAACCAACTGTAAATGTGAGTTGGTTTTCCAGTGTCTGAATTATGATCACATGACTGTGCAGTTGGTGTGATAGTCATCAGTGCGAATACAGGTCATAGTTGCTCTTTTTGACACCCTTGTCATTTCAACGACTTACGACCATTCCAACGAATGGTCATAAGTCAAGGACTACCTATATGAAGACTTACACTAACCCTCTTCCCCCAACTTTCTGGGTTATTAAAAGAAGATGAATGAAAATATGGACCTGCAAAATTCTATTCTTAGCTTATCTTAATAGACTATAATTCTAGGCTTCCTGTAGAATCTGTTTCCTAGCCTAATCTACCTTGAAAGGTATTCACCAATAGTATCTGAACAAAGTAAAATCCAGCTGTTTTAAACAAAAACACAAAAAGAAACACAAAATTATAAATGTAAATATTCTTTCCTCACAAGAAAACATAAATGGTTATTGAAGATCTTGGTTTTTGAACATATAAATTCCAATTCCTCTTAAAATGCCCACTCAGAACAGATCTTTGCTTAAGTAATAGGTCAGGAATACAACACCGTATATGTTAGCTGTGCATTAATTTGAGGAAATGAATTTATCAGCTACCAGCTGCTATGTACAGATAAGAAGGAAAAGAAAGAAACAGCAGTATTTGAATAATGTAATTCAATAATTTCAGCAAAACAGTAAGTAGTAAAACTAAAGCAGTATTTTTTGAAGTTCTTCTATTTATAACATTTTCCAACTTCCCTCCCACTTTTTAATTATTGTTTATGGTACCATAAGTACCTATATTTTACCCCCATGAATTAGCTTAAAATATCACAATATTTTACAATGCATAATTAAAAAAGCAAGAGCACTTGGAAGAAAAATCTATTTTATGCAGTGACAGGACAAGATTAAATAATTTTTAAAACATATCTCTTTCCAAGTATGTGTTAAAGGTGAAAGAATACATATGTGGATGGAATACAAAATAAACTGATCTTAAGAATACACAGAGGGATGGAAGGTCAGAGGGAAGGGGGGAAGAGAAAGTATGTGAAAATGAATACAATACCTGCGTCAAACTCAAATTCTGCTCCATCAGCGCTTGTGTCACTTTGAAGTCCTCCCACATTGTCCAAACCTAAGCCATTCTCTTGTTCCTGGTGTACAATTGTTGACTGGAGTTTTATTGGCTGAGTTGGTCTGTGTAAACTTACCCCTTTGAAGGTTGGGGTCACCACAATGAACTTCATCCACTGCCGTGCTAATGCAATTAGACCTTTTTTTAATGTTACCAGAGCTGGAAGGCCATCACTCTAGAATACAAACACATACCCAGAACATTCTAAAATCCAGGCTCCAAAAGGGATGCCCTCTTACATGTCATCACATGCAAATCTGCTTGCAAATAAATTCCTCTGAGTTTTCTTATTTATTCCTACAATTTAGATTCCAGGTATAAGAAATTTAACAAAGGATAGGACCTTTATCTTTTTTCTTTTTAGTTGTAGTTGCCTATTTTGCTCTATTTTTATTTTATTTCTTTTTTTTTTGTTAACATGTATAAATAAGTATAGCACGCTTTTAGCATTAAGTAATCACCTTAAAATAGAAACTTTTATTGTGCAACAAATATTTTTATATACTTTGCAGCTCTTAAATTCTTGGATGTAATAACTAATCTTATGCTTATTAATATAAACATTTTAAATCACAATAAAGTGATAAAACTGAGACCATTAAAAGTAAAAAATAAAACAGAGTAAAAATAAAACAGAGTGTTTATTATACCGTTGACTATATTAGAATGTACTGAACACTACATAAATATCACTATATCAAAATAATAAGTATAACAATAAAACAAACTTTAAAAGTTATGTTGACCAAAAACACAATAAAATATTCATGTTTGCACTTATAATAATATAAAAAAATAAAATATGTTTACATATATAGGGGTTTTCTGAACTTGTTAACAATGCTTCTTTGTTAAGTTTCTAGTCTGTTTTTGTTTCTTTGGCTTGTTTTTCTCTGGATGCTGCCAGAGTTTCTTATTAGCAATTAGCAGTTATTATTAAATAGCCAAGAGATTTATACACATTTTAATAGAAATTGCAATTAGTAAAGAATATTGTATAAATATAGATCACAGTATGAAAGAACTCTCCTTTTTTAGTATTTTCTTTTAATCAGACATATTTTTAAGCAGTAACTTACCATGGTTGCTTCCTCAATAATGGAAAAAGTTGCTTGATGAAGATAATGGTGAAGTATATTGCACAGCAGACAGGAAGGATTTTCTTGTAGATAACGAGATAATCTTGTGAGCTTGTTGTACTTGCTTCTCAAAGGAAAGTGTACACTTTTATTCTGAATACGTAAAAGCAATTAGCTATATTAGTTCTATCACTCAATATTTGTTCACAATCTAATATTGTGGCTAATATTTATACACACATGCTAACAATCTATTTTTACCAAAAAACAGTACAAAATTATTTAGAACTTTATTTGTTTTTATGATCATCCTTTAATAATATTATATTGCTATTGTGTGTGCCTTTCAAAACTAAAGGTTAAAAAATGGTATTTAAAGGGAACAACATTCTGTGCCTTTTAGAGATAACTGAATGCATTTTACATAAGTATGATATTCTTTTTCTTACTAAATCATTTTTTTAATCTGGCTGCTGGTCACCTTCTCCTTACTTTTCCCAGTATCGTGCACTTCTCAAGTGTTAAGTCTTTGCATTATATATCCAAACTCTTTCTCTTAATAGATACTTACTTCTAAAGCTTCTGTCATTATACATCCCATAACAGCACAAACACGCAAGGTTCCCTCTGTTTCTAATTTGTTTAAAGAAGACTTTACTTGATCAATAGGAACAAGCCAAGCCCCAATGGCTGGAGTTGCAGTACTCAGAAGATTCAGTTGCCTACAACATTAGAAAAAAGATGAATTATAAAACAGTTGGATATGCAAGGGAAATTGAGCATCAGTTACATAATTTTATACATGTTCTTTAATATCCATAATAATCTATAACTATACAAGGAATTAATATAAATATCTTGGGGTCCTTCATGCTCTCTGACCTTGGTTGGTTTCTTACATTATAAAACTAGGTGAAATTATCAGTGCATAATCTGAGTACTTTTATAGAAATATCAATTACTGTAACAATTTTCGATTTTCATTTATACATATAGGATAACAAATGTTAAGACTAGGTAATTACAGTATGTATAAAAAACAATATTTATATTATGACTTGCAATCAAAGACAAAACTAATATTAAATGAGTTTAGGTAAAAATATTTAAAACAGTAAAAGAGTAAAAGTATCACAATTTGCATGGTTATACACAAAGTTAATTGCAATTACAGAGACGTATTAATAATGAGATCTTAGTTCAAAATAGCACACTCTACACTTTGGAATAAAAAGTTATCAGTCCGAATCATTCAAGTATTCAAAAGAACTGATAACTGAACTTTAACCTAATCATAACAAACAAAAAAAAAGATTGAACTATTCAAGTGTATAATGAATTTTAAAAATTTTAAACTGTATCAATTAACATAAATATTTCAATTTGTAATTTTAGCCTAGTACTAGCTGGAGACCCATGCTTCGCTACGAAATTATGTGATCAGGCTTAGTTTTTGGCAAGAAAAATAAGGGGGTGGGGGAAATCTGCCTCTGCCTACCAGTATCCATCGGTATTCATCTGGCTAGTGTCTTATCAGTGTGTGAGAGTTCAGGGCTGTTTGGAAACCAACAGTATTTGCTGTGTGAACAAGGAGACAGCAAGGACCTGGGTGTGGCTTAACTCAACTGTTCTATACTAAAGTTGGTTGCTGCTGTGAAACTAAAACTTGAGCTCCTCTCCTCTGCTTGTTTTGCATTTGGAACAGATTTGTTTTCAGGTGGGGAGGGGGACTAGAATTATTTAGCATCAGAGCATGTTAATAATAATATACAAAATACTAATGCTCTGACGGTCATTTTGAAAAATCCTTTCTGAATAAGTACCTAGAAGCCAAGAGGAACAAACATGCCAAATTTCAAGTTTGTACGCTTTACAGTTCTAGAGATTTTGTGATGGCGCATGAGCGGTATTTCGTATTTATATGTATATAGATTGTTCTCATTCAGCAACAAAATTATAACTCTAAAAATGTACCTGTCTAGTTACATAAAATATATTTTAGGTAGAAATGACTAGCACACATTCTCAAAAAAATGTTGGTATCTACTCTAGATTAAAAATATACAATGAACTCAATAAATAAAATTTATATGAATTTATATGTGAGGTCCATGCAGATTTTAGATGCTTTATATATTAGACAATAAAATATACTACAGTCCATTGACCAAAGTTCAAATAATGTGAAATGGAATCCAACATACCTTGAAAATATATGGGCAGGTGAACGAACATTTGTTGGAGCTGCAAAACTGAACCAGATTTCTTTGATTGTAAGTTTCATGCTGCAAGAATCAGGTGGGGGTGGTCTTAAAGGATTATCCTTTTTTAGTTCATCAGATTCAACCCCTTCATCCTAAACAAGAGTAATAAAGATGAAAAAAAGCAAGACTAGTCCATAGTGGATGGTCAAAGGTTTCTTAAATTTCTTTTTAAGATGGAAGCTTATTGTGTCATCTGCAAAAAAAAAAAGGCACGATTTTTTTATTAAAACATGCGTGCAAATTACTTATTTTCCCAGAAAAATAAATCAGACTGAAAAACAGTTTAATTTAGCAAATTGGAAAATATTATATTGTCATAATAGTAACAGATAGCAATGGTCCAAAGACTATTTTAAAATTGTCTTACATGCTCATCAGAAACTGAATTTGAACGAGTATCAGAACCAGCACTAATGCAATCACAATGGAGAATTTCTTCAGACACATCAGTATTGTAACCACTGCCAGTTGGAGAATCTGAAGAATTATTGGATGCAAGAAATCCACCTCTATCAGTAGCTATAGATTTACTTATATTCCCAAATGCATTATACAATACAGCACCACTTTGCCTACCACCTGTGGATATACAAACATAGAAAAGATCAGTTTCTTTATAATGTTTACAGTGTTATCATATATTAAAAATGTGAAAAGATTATTTACCTTTTATTATCAGATTTTCAATTCCACATTCAAACATTATCCAGCCCCATTTTTCTTGGCTAGGCCCAATTCGTGTTACATCTTGAACTACCTGATGATCAGTTTCATCTACAAAAGAAAAATCATCCAACTCTTCCAAAGTGAAAAGAACTTTTGATTTTTCAAATGGAATGGCTGTTATGGCACAGATTCCCATATCTGCAATGTAAAAAAAAAAGAGAATTTTATTGGAAAGAGTTTTTATTTCAATTAAAAACTACAGTGCACTGGACTTTCTGGAATAGTGGTCGCCATGTGGTGAGCCACAGCCCACTGGTGGTCCATGAGAAAATTTTGGTGGTCCACAAAGAAATATCCCCCCCAAAGTACTGCCCAAAACAATCCAGGCTGTGCGGGAACACAAGGCTGTGCCGCCCACATGGCCCATTACTTCAGCCCGCCTGTGCTACCAGCCCCCTCTTGCTGCAACAGCACCATTACCTCGTCCTGGCTGGCGAAGGCTGCATTGCTTTTTGCACATTGCACCACCCGCAAATTTGCACATTATAGGTGCCAGTCCCTATGGATTTCCAACCCCACCAAGGGCTGGTCCCATATTCCAGAGCTGCAGTAGTCACAAGACTGGCCCTTTGGTCATCCTGGAGCAACTCATCCATGGCAGGCCGCTGTACAGTCCTGTGATTACTACAGCTCTGGAATATGGGACCGATTTTTCCACCAACATCAGCAAGGCCCTGTCAGTCAAAATTCATATTAGTGGTCCGCGGTATTTGAAATTATGCGTTTGATGGTCCCTGAGGTCCAAAAGGCGACCTCTGTTCTAGAAGCAATCTTTTTTCTACAGCAGAATACATGATCTGGCATCAGTACTTCTCTGGAACCAGAGCAGGAAAGGTTCTAACATTTCTTCTTATAAGTTGAAATAGTTCCTTTCCAAGTTCTGGAAAGACAAGCCAAAAACATTCTCAAAGAAATAAGACTTGAATTTTTTTTCTCTCTTCCTGACAATCAGCTGATTTTGCTGCCAAAAACTGGTTCCCTAGCAGTGTTGCTCTCTAGATTTCAATAGGAAACATAGGAATGATCCAAGATGGCTTTGGATGGTTGTGGACCCAACTGGGCAGGAGTGTCTTGAAGATTCCAGTTTCTCTTGAAGTGGTCGGAAAGTCACCGGTCCACTTTCCTCTCAGCAGTCATTTTCTTAAGTATGCCTGGGTTTCAACTTCTGAATTTTCTGTTTTGCTCTGCTTTTTATCTGTAACATTGACTGGTTGGTTGAATTCTGATTAATTTCAACACCCTGCTGGACTCTAGCTTTTTTTTTCCTATTTCCTTTTGATTTATATTGTTTTCTTGAATAAGTTTTGCTTTTCCAAAAAGGAAACAGGCATATTCTTGAATGATTTCGCTTTCATTTGATTTAGATTAATAATGGACTCTCATCACAGGTTTTTTGCATTTTTAATAAGCAAATTATGTTAAGTTCTTTTTTGCAATTTCTCTTTTAATCTTGGACCAAATATCCAGAAAATATCTTTGCCTCAGCCTAAGCTTTTTCTTCTTTTTCCTCTCAACTGATGGAGGATTTTTTCCCCCTCCTCTCAGCTGATTGTCATCTTTTACTATCGGTTTGGTGAAACCAATCCAAACTGGTAGCACACCACCACTGCTACAGACTCATTGGAAAGAAATATTAGTTAGTGATGATCTGGGGCGTGGCACAACACAGTCAAATAAGCAAGAAATGACCTTTTAATAACTCCAACTTTGCCCCCAATGTCCAGGTTACCTTTGGCTGGAGAAAAAACTCACCCAAGAACAGTCTTTAAGTGGAGGAAATTCAGTCCAAAACAAAGTACATACAAACTGTAAATTAAAATCCACACAAACCATGCTGCAGCAATTAACTTGACAGGGCAGGAAAAGGAATTGCAGACTAGAAAGCCCAGCAAAACACAGAGTTGGGAAGACGTCAGGAACCCAGATAAGCCTCAACAATACCAGATAATTCACGATTTGCTCCCAACAACTTTGCTGTGCACAGCTTCCTTTTTAAATACTGTTTTCCCCACCTGTAGCTAATGAAGGGAATCAAGGCTCTTTCCTCCCCTGTAAGCCACGCAACTCATGTTGCTCCTTTCTCCATTTCTCCCTGTGTGCCCCAGGATGAAGAGAGAGTGGGCATGGGTCTTCCTTCGAATTCCCTCTCCCTTGCTCTCCCTCACCCCTACTCTGCCCAGCCAGCCTTTGCCCATTCCCAGTTTCTTCCACAGCCAATGGAGCCACACTCCCACTCCCTGTCAGCTGCTCGGCCTCCTCCTCCGAATCAGATTCTGACAAGGGCATGACATATATAGACATAGAACTGAACTGATTGCATACACTTCTTTGAAGTTCAGGCCAGAACTCTTACAATAGCAGATACCTGAGTAAATGGAGAAGTGGCAAATTGGTTTTCCCCAGGAGAACTGGAGAAGATTGGCAAATGGATTTATCACAATTAATCGGAAACCACCTTCATCTGAACTTGGTTAGAAAGAAAGACCGATTGTAAAAATTGAATTTATTATATTTAATTAGACAACGATTATTATTACTTGTTAATATTAACTGTTAATATTGTTAATATTAATTGCTATTAAGAAACAAAATATGGATATTTAATTAAAGATGAATGACTCTTAACTCTTGGGATGAGACTTTTGAGCAACTGGGATTGATAAAATGTCATGATAAATTTTCTAAAAGTTCAAAAATTGATTAATTTAACAGATTCATTATTTGGTTTTGAAACTAATTTTGCCTTATTATTGTTTTTCCTGTTAATTATTTTGTCATTAATATAGTATAAAGATGACATGTGTAAACTGCAGATAGATTTTGCAGTTTAAAATTGTTGGCGGTCTGTTTCACAAGAAAAACAATATTTTAGTAATTTATTAATCAGTATTAAACTAGGAGGAATAATATATGTATATATGTTGGATTTTTTTTCTTCTTTAATGAACCTTTTTTAAATGTCTTGCTCTGTGTCTTTTTGTTTGTTTTTAATTCTGGAGTTTTGTATTTTAACTTTTTTCAACGAAAATAAAAATAGGGGGGATTCTTGCATATATAAGATATATTCTTAATAAGATATATTCTAGTTTTAATAAGATTTTCATAGTAAAGCACTGCCAAATTAGCATTACAAAAAGGCTTACCTGAAGTATCTAAGCCTCTGAGTTGCCCATGAACACGATGAATATTAAGTTTAGCTGCAATTTCTTTTCCTTTTTCTGCTCCAGCATTTGATCGTAGAGAGCCAGAGGATTGGGGTTGCATTTTATTGGAATGGATATACTTCTCAAAAGTTACAGAACCTCTCCTAGTTTCTGTACTGTTTGTATTATTCTCTTCAACCACGCCTCTTTTAATTTAAAAAAAAAAAAGAAATATTTGAGACATTTCAGAAAATGCAGTTTCTTGTATCAGAAATTTAAATACCTCTTTTGTTTGCTAATAAAAATATTTTTATTAATATAGATAACAAATAATCAGAGTTGGAAGGGACCTTGTGGGTCATCTAGTCCAACCCCCCACCCAAGTGAGAGACCCTACATCATTTCTGACAAATGACAAAGAGTCCAATCTCTTCTTGAAAGTTTCAAGTGTTGATGCTCCCACAACTTCCAAGGGCAAGCTGTTCCATCGGTTGTTTATTCACACTGTCAGAAAGTTTCTCCTTATTTCCAGGTTAAATCTCTCCTTGTTCAGTTTCCATCTATTACTCCTTGTCTGGCCTACAGGCACTTTAGAAAATAGCTTGACCCCCTCCTCTCTGTGGCAGCCCCTCAAATATTAGTCCCTCACTTGATCTTGATTGTATTCCTCTGTTAATGCAACTTAGGATTGTATTAGCTTTTTTGGCTGCTGCTGCACACTGCTGGCTCATATTTAGCTGGTTGTCCACTAAGACTCCAAGATCCCTCTTAAGGTTACTGCTATTGAATCTGGTTTCACCCAGTCTATACATGTACTTTTGGTTTTTCTTGTCTAAGTGTAGGACTTTACTTTTCTCTACATTGAATTTCATTTTGTTAGATGAATACATATGTATAACTGAAGGAATTTGTTACTCATTTACATTATAAATCATATCATTTTATAATTTTTTTTAAAAAAACTGTATTATACAGACCAAATCTGAACTATATGGACCCCATAGAAACGAAGAAGAGTCCTGAAGCAATGTTTTTGTCATAATGTTGAATCTCCTATTAAAAATGTAACTAAGGTATGACTTATTAAAAATGTTGTCTTACCTGTTCATACGGACTTGTGTGGCAATCCTATCAAAGCACAAAGCCACTAAAGAAACATGAGTTACATTTTTGGCTGTGGCTGTCCCTGATGATTCTTCAATTGATGCTTGAAGCAAGCATACATTTACCTAGAAAAGTTATTCCATAGATTTAAGAAAAGACATACAAATCAGGTATTTTTTCACTCAACAAATGTTTTTCAAAATTTCATGAAAACATGAGCACCACTTTATCTAAAGAGATGTTATCAACATTCATGCTGCCCATTTTGTCATTGAATTAGGATAAGCACAACTGACATATTATGGGAGATTGGTAAATTACTGAAAGTACAACTAGTATTTGGGAAAAAACATTCTCAACATTATTTGAGTTCAATTATGGTCAGCCATGAAATTCTTTTCTACATTGTTGCACGGAACCAGCTTGGACCTTTTCTTTACGAGAATACTATTTACTATTCCTTACTAGAAATAAAATGTTCCTGACTCATCCATATTTTCTTTATTTAGTCATAAACATCTTGAATCTTTGTAAGTACTACTTTGGACCAGTAGTACCTTGACATATTAATCATTTTCCTGGATAAGTACTGACTGTCTGGGGAAGAAAGTTATCTGTATTTGCAATTGGCTAAATGTGCCTTAGTTGTTGTTCCAACTGATACATTATGTAGTCCTCAACTTATTGAGGTAGTCCTCAACTTACAATAGTTCACTTAGTGACCGTTGAAAGTTACAATGGCACTAAAAAGTGGCTTATGAGTTTTTCAGTTACAACCATTGCAGCATTCCCATGATCATATGATCAAAATTCAGATGCTTGGCAACTGGTTCATATTTATGCTATGTCCCAAGGTCATGTGATCATCTTTTGTAACCTTCTGACAACCGAAGTCATTAGGGAAGCCAGATTCAATTAACAAATGTGTTACTAACTTATTGCTTAACAATTGAGACAAGAAAGGTTGCAAAATGGAGCAAAATTCACTTAACAGATTTCTCACTTAATAAATTTTGGAATCAATTGTGGTCATAAGACGAGGACTACCAATATTTCATCTTGAAGTTTTGTAGACAATGAAGGAATCCATACCAAGGTTGATTATCATTTTCCCACTGGCCAATTTTGACATTGACATGGGTAGTACAATTACAATGACCATGATTCATAGCTTCAAATAATTTCATGCCTATGCTTCTCTTCATATTAGATTTCTTCTTTTAGGATCCAGATTAGATAGTCTTTTTTAAATAGCGAAGATGTCAGAAACCTGGGTCCTTCACCTAGCCCAAATCTGCAGAAAATAACGTCTTCCAACCCGTTTATATTCAAGGCAATTCTTGCTAAGGTTTACTGCATTTTCCAAGACTACTCGGTCAAACTGTTAATTACCTTAGGTACTGTAACATTGGCTTGTAGGCCTTTAATAGTCACATTGTCTTGTTTGAGAAAAACATTGGCTTGTGTCTTTACTTGAGTTGTTCCAGTAGCCAGGGTTTCCATTTTTGTTCCTCTTACATCTTGTTTAGAAGATAGCTTTAAAACAGAAGAACAGTAGTACATGTTGCAGTTAAGATTTAAATGAGATATATTCAACTTTGTCAAGTGTGATACTTGGCCTAGGACTGACATGTCTGGTTCCAAAAAATAGGCAAGAGAACAATAAAATCTAAAAGGACTTTAATTTAATTTAAAGTTAACAGTTTTTTTGTTTCAGAATAGTATCATGTCGTTTCTTCTACACATTCATTTGATAGCAATAGAAATAAGCGCCTCTATATATGCTCTAAATTCAAGAAGTCCTAATTCTTTTAGACAATAGAATATTTTAAATGTAATTCCATAAATCTTCCATTTTATATTCTCTCCTCCACCCATCCTTTTCTCTCTGGAACCCACATATTTTTGCCTCTTTCTCCATTTTGGCAGTTAAATTTTTCTGTTTTTCCTAATAGGAGAATTATTTTTCTTTACTTGTGTAAAGCAATTTTTTTTTGCTTATGTATTATAGCATATGCTTATTTATAAAAAATAAATGGACTAAATATAATGCATTCCTCTTCCACCCCATCTCTTGAAACAAAGCTTTTCTTTCTGTCTCATCTTTGAGGACTAAATATACTATATGATTATTCTGTTGTTGTTTAGTTAGCCAAATAAGAAAAAAAAAAGCCAAAGCACATTTTGGGAAGGAAAAAGGCTGTATGAAAATAATAAACCTCTGCAATAACAAGAAATTTAATTGAACAATTATACATACATTTTCTGAAAATGATGTTTTTCTATTCTGGACAGCTTCTCTGAGAACCTTACAATGCAAATCATCCACAATGGCTGCTGCATGACGTGTGTTGGCACAGTGCACCATTGCTTCTATATATCTATAGGAAAAATTAGTCCAAAATATATGCTGAAAGAAGGCTTCAAGTAAGATTTTATCTACTTGTCCCTTTATAAAAGGCTCGAGAAAAATATAGCCAAATTAACATATCTAAAACTTTGAAGTTATTTATAATAAATGCATCCATAAAATTTATTTTTTTAAAATGATTACATTTACACATGTATTAAGAGCCATGATGGCGCAGTGCATAGAATGCAGTACTGCAGGCTACTTCTGCTGACTGCCGGCTGCCAGCATTTCGGCAATTTGATCCTGATCGGTTCAAAGTTGACTCAGCCTTCCGTCATTCCGAGGTCGGTAAAATGAGGACCCAGATTATTGGGGACAATATGCTGACTCTTTAAACTGCTTAGAGAAGGTCATGAAAACACTATGAAGCGGAATAAAAGTGCTACTGCTATTAAGTTTTCCTCCTAAGCAAAAAATGCTGTTTTAAATTTCAATGTCCAATGTTTTAATACTTTTAAACTTCTAATAGTCTATATTGTTGTTAATAATCTGTAAGCCATCCAGATTCACTTGATAGCTAGATGGGCAGCAAATAAATTTAATGAATAAATAAGCAGGTAGCAGAAATTTTAGGATCTGTCAATGTAAGGGAAGCCCCAATAGTTTTATTTATTATTAAAGTTGTCCACTACCTAATCTCCCAATGGCTTTGGTAGCTTGCACGAAAAATATTTTAAAAACATTAAAAAGTTAATTTGTGAAAATGAAATTATATCAATCAATGAACTGGTATAACCCAAAATGCCAATTCCTTTGTTTTATCAAATTAAACTCTGTATTCTTTTGTTTCTCTTACCTTAACCAACCATAGGGAATTTAAAAAAGATTATGTGTTAGGGCCACATTAAATCAGTTTGGGATTTATTAATGTGTACCACATTAATAAGGGAAGGATACAATGGCTCAGTGGTTAAAAATGCTGAGCTTCTCAACTAGAAAGCTGACAGTCCAGGTTTGAGACACAAATGCCACTTGACAGGATGAGCTCCCATTAACTGCCCTAGCTCCTACCCACATAGCAGTTCAAAAGCATACAAATGCAAGTATATAAATAGTGGGAAGCGTTTCATGAGCCTTGGCTCATAGTCATGCTGGCTACATGACCATGGAAATGCCTTTGGACAATGCTGGCTCCCTTGGCTAAGAAACAGAGATGAGTACCCAATAGAGTCAAAAATGCCTGGACAGCAGAAACCTCTTCAACAACTTTGCTACTATACAACTGATATTTTCTAAACAGAATTGGTTTTAGATTCTGAATGGCCACCTGGCCAGATAAAAGCTTTCTGTCTGTCTATACTTGATTAAGGAGCTCAAGTATATTTATGCCAGTCTCTTTCTCTTGCCTCAATTTCTCTTACGTTGCTGTGCCTTCTAGGAAGAAAATGATAGGGATTTTTGGGAGAAGAGGCAGGGAAAAGATGGGGAAAAGATGAAGAAATGTTTTTCCACATAGTGGCTTGTTTTTTCCCCTAGTATCTATCTAGAATAAGCTCTTTGCTGAAAGTTCAAGTACAGCCTTAATAATGGTTTTGTTTGGCCTTTAAGTAATGATATTTTTTTAAGACAGGAGATCAAGAAATATTAAATGTCATCACATTTTATTTTATCCATGTAATGGCAAATTGGTGAAGTAGGTTGGGCTAAAAAAGGCTGGGTGACATCAAAATCACCTAGTAAGTTTCCATGGCTTACACGGACCTATGTCTTTTTACTATCATACTGGCTTATATGGCCAAACATATCCACTAATGCAAGGAGAGATAAGAAGACATAACATATGAGGCTGCAGGAAAAAAAATACTGAAAAGACTCTTTTATTCACATCTGCTTTCCCAGGCCAAGAAGAAATATGACAACCATATTATGTGCTTGTAGCTCTTGAAACTAAGAAATACCTGTCTAAAACTTCTGCAACAAGAGGACTAAGAACTATATCCACAGTTCCTTTGACTTCAACAATAGCCGTTGTTCTGGTTTGACAAACTGGATGATCAAGAGTCCATTCTTCTGTTATAGTTTCATCATCTGTGTTATCAAGGATTTTCTTTTCCAAAGGAGTATATGGAGTGCTAAATAAATAAGTGGGAAACAAAATATTAAAATTTTAATTGGACTTTTTTGCTGATTCCTTGCCACAATAGAATTTATTGGAAAAGATTATTTACCTAACCATCTTTTCAGGATACTATGATCTACTTATGATAAGTGCAGTAAATGAAGAAAGTGTATCCTAATTTGAAAAGTAATAAGCTTTCACAGAAAAACAAAGTAATAACACGAATAAGTATCCAGAAGACAATAGAACCAAGCACTGAATCAATGCTTTCTCATGTCACTAGTTTGAACTAATTTTACTTTTTTTTCTATCTGTAGTTTATTTTTTTTTACATGAAACACATAAAATGCATCCTACCAGTTCACAGAATCAGACACATAAATGCATTATCTAATATTATATTTACAAGAAATATCCTCCAATAAGCAATTTTGGTATAAGAAGATGGTAGATGTTATATTTCTATAATTATTATGAGAACCAGCTTCAAGTACTAGAATGTCTTAAATGATAAAAATTTCTGGCATCAAATTAATGCTATTCTTTTTGAAAATATATGTTGGTTCATCATTGTAAACAAACTGTATATAATGAAGACCTCTTAATCAACTATAAATAGATGAAAATAGCAATTTATCAGGTTTTTTTGCATGCCAGACATTTTAAAGCAAGGAGTTTTTCTTAAACATCAAAAACTATTTGATAAGCACAAGATATGCAAGACGATGTTCATAAATACTTTTCATTATGTTTCTGCTATCCTTAGCAAGCTATAGCATACTGCACATTTCATCATATCAATTAAGTCCTACATAAGCTTCATAATTTCTTAGACGTTTTATGAATTAATATAACTTTCCATTAAAAACATCAAAAGCTTGGTTTTCAAACTTTCAAAAAAGCTAGTCTAATAAATATTACTGAATCTGAAAAATGTTCAGAATAGCCAGAAAACAAAATCAGCTAATCAGAATCAGCAACTTAGAAACTATTCCTACAGGGTGAAAACTCAGTGCAAATATAGGTGAAACTCGAAAAATTAGAATATCGTGCACAAGTTCATTTATTTCAGTAATGCAACTTAAAAGGTGAACCTAACATATGAGATAGACTCATTTCATGCAAAGCAAGATAGTTCAAGTCGTGATTTGTCATAATTGAGATGATTATGGCTGACAGCTCATGAAAACCCTAAATCCAGAAAATCTCACCTGTAAAATTAGAATATTGTGAAAAGGTTCAATATTCTAGGCTCAAAGTGTCCCACTCTAATCAGATAATTAAACCATAACACCTGCAAAGGGTTTCTGAGCCTTTAAATGGTCTCTCAGTCTGGTTCAGTAGGAATCACAATCATGGAAAAGACTGCTGACCTGACAGTTGTGCAGAAAACCATCATCACCCTCCATAAGGAAGGAAAGCCTCAAAAGATAATTGCAAAAGAAGTTGGATGTTCCCAAAGTGCTGTATCAAAGCACATTAATAGAAAGTTATGTGGAAGGGAAAAGTGTGGAAGAAAAAGGTGCACAACCAGCAGGGATGACCGAAGCTTGGAGAGGATTGTCAGGAAAAGGCCATTCAAAAGTGTTGGGGACTTTCACAAGGAGTGGACTGAGGATGGAGTCAGTGCATCAAGAGCCACCACACACAGACGAATCCTGGACGTGGGCTTCAAATGTCGTATTCCTCTTGTCAAGCCACTCCTGAACAACAAATGTCAGAAGCGTCTTACCTGGGCAAAAGAAGAACAGACCTGGTCTGTTGCTCAGTGGTCCAAAGTCCTCTTTTCTGATGAGAGCAACTTTTGTATCTCATGTGGAAACCAAGGACCCAGAGTCTGGAGGAAGAATGGAGAGGCACACACTGCAAGATAACTGAAGTCCAGTGTGAAGTTTCCACAGTCCCTGTTGATTTGGAGAGCCATGTCATCTGCTGGTGTTGGCCCACTGTGCTTCATTAAGTCCAGGGTCAACGTAGCTATCATCTACCAGGAGATTTTGGAGCATTTCATGCTTCCTTCCACATACAAGCTTTATGGGGATGCTGAGTTCATTTTCCAGCAGGCCTTGGCACCTGCCCACACTGCCAAAAGCACCAAATCCTGGTTCAATGACCGTGGGATTACTGCGCTTGATTGGTCAGCAAACTCACCTGACCTGAACCCCATAGAGAATCTTTGGGGCATTGCCAAGAGAAAGATGAGAGACATGAGACCAAACAATGCAGAAGAGCTGAAGGCCGCTATTGAAGCATCCATAACACCTCAGCAGTGCCACAGGCTGATAGCTTCCATACCACGCCTCATTGAGGCAGTAACTGCTGCAAAAGGGGCCCAAACCAAGTACTGAGTTCATATGCACGCTTATGCTTTTCAGAAGTCCGATATTGTTCTATGTTCAATCCTTGTTTTCTTGAGACTGTGGATTTGGGGTTTTCATGAGCTGTAAGCCATAATCATCACAATTATGACAAATCATGGCTTGAACTATCTTGTTTTGCATGTAATGAGTCTGTCTCATATATTAGTTTCACCTTTTAAGTTGCATTGCTGAAATAAATGAACTTTTGCACGATATTCTAATGTTTTGAGTTTCACCTGTAAATGAGCAGCATTTCATTATTTTTTAACAGGAACAATTGTAGTATAAAATATAAATATTCAGCAAATATTCCGCACCACTAAAGGGGACTGTTATTTTTATATTCCCAAATTGTGGAACAAAACTTTATAAACACCACCACCTTTGTGGTGGATAATTTAACTTTCAACAAATTACAAATGCATCATAACTTGTTACTCACTTAGAAGTTGATCCTGTAAGCTGCATGCCTCGATCCAGTAGAGCATTAGCTTTGAGACCTTGTTTAACAATCTGAAAAAAAAAATGCTATTACTCTTTGAGAGGTTTTAAAAATCTTTTGTCCTGGAATATTTTATATTCCTTTCTACCTTTAAATTTTTACATGATCAAGCATGGCAATTTTAGCATTGATATGTCATTAATATAATTTAAAGTACCAAATGAATGTATATAAACAATTCAGTTGAGTTACCTGTGGCAAGTTCGAATTTAAAAGATTTCAAAATGAATTCCTAACTCAAACAGATTTTACTATGCTAAACTCCAAATGAGTGAGTTCACTCACTTCAAAACAGAAGTTATTTTCTGTATTTTTAACGTTTATTTCAAAAATTCACCATGAATGATTCAGTGAAATTGTAAATTATTTTGAATGCATTCTTTGCAATTTATTTGTATGGAAAATTCTAGAAGAAACTATTTATCTAGATTCTTTTTAATTCCATTCAGACCTAATTATGAAATAGAAATGGCACTAATCACTCTGCTTAATAACCTTTCTCAAGATATAAATGGGAAGGAAATGCACCCTTTTGATCCTATTAGACCTTGTGAGTGCATTGTATCATATTCTTCGCAGGCAGCCAACATTCCACAGAAGTAACCTGCAGTACTTCATTCTCACCACTGTGCCAAGACTCGATGTGGAAATCGTATGTTAATCTGAAAACAATATGCATTTATATGGTGTGAAAGAACCTTGAGATTAAATCCTACCAAGAGAGAATTAATACTTATCAATAAATGTTTGAAGAACAGAGTGGCACTGTTCCAAGTATTTACTCTGGACAGGATTATACTCCACACAAGGGGGAGATTTGAGGGTTCCCAGGGACTTTTTGTTCCTATTCAGTAAGTAGGCTGGGGAGGGGCGGAAGGCTTTTGCCCAGCTCTAGCTGGTATGCCAAATCAACTCTACTTGGATCATAATACTCTGATATGCTTTGATCACTATCCAATTGAACAGCAGTAACATGGAATGCATTTGGAAATCTGATAAGCTGCAACTAATATAAAATTATTAACAATGGCACAAGAAATAATATCAATGTTAAAGCAACTGTATCAGTTGAGACTAAGCTTTCATGCTCAATTCAAAGTACAGGTCATGGAAGAAAGAAAGATCAGGCCAAGCCTTGCCAGAATTGACTCTGCTATCTGATCTACTCATCTAGAGAAGGCATCTTAAGAATTCCTCTCCCACAAACAGTGCATGTAAAATAGAAACAATGACTACAGAAAAATTGTGAACAATTCACTCCTACCGGTACATGCCAACCTTCCTCATTTATCAACCGGAAAGAAGCCCCCACTGGCACTTGCATAAGATCTGCCCAACAATTTTAACACTGATTCCCAATGGAAAGCCACATGAGTCGCTGAACACCCAGACATAAGGTATATAAATGACCAGACAAAAAAGGTGCCAGGCTTTGAGCTATCAAACAAGCAGTAGACAATCCTGAACAGGATTTGCACCTCCCATGGCATCTGTCAAGTCTCTGTGTATAAAGTATAAATGGGGCATGGTATCCTCCCTTCAGTGTGACTGTGGGATCCCACATCAAACTGTAGATCACATCACATGGTTAGATGGCCTAGACATTGGTATTTGAACATAGAACCTCTTAACATTTATATTTTATTGTGTTTTACTAATCTAGATGAAATTTTAAATGTATGTATGCATGTATGTATGTATGTATGCTGTTCAGCTTCCTTCGGGTATTATCCCACATCATTGTAGTTGTGTTTTTAAAGTTGTAGCAACGTTTCGGCAGAATCTAATCTGCCAGCATCAGGCTTCTGTATTGAGTTCGTCTGTGAGTCAGGCTATCACAGCCGTTGTCTGTGACAGCCTAATGGCTGTGATAGCCTGACGGCTGTGAAGCCTAACCCACAGACGAACTCAATACAGAAGCCTGATGATGGCAGATGAGATTCTGCCGAAACATTGCTACAACTTTAAAAGCACAACTACAATCACGTGGGATAATACCCGAAGGAAGCTGAACAGCATGCATACATACATACATACATACATACATACATACATACATACATACATATATATGGTATTCAGCTTTGTTCGAGTATTTTCCCATGTCATTATAGTTGTGCTTTTAAAGTTGTAGCAACGTTTAATGCTTTGTATACAGAAGCCTGATGATAGCAAATGAGATTCTGCCGAAACATTGCTACAACTTTAAAAGCACAACTATAATGACATGGGAAAATAACCGAACAAAGCTGAATACCATACATTAAGTTTTCAAGGTACTTATATGTATGGTATTCAGCTGTGACAGACGAACACAATACAGAAGCCTG
>BLBF01000039.1:495796-536225 GCA_015471245.1 Laticauda colubrina
CAGATTACATCCACTCAATACATCAACCTATATGAAGCAGGAGTGGAGTTGTTTTAGAAATAAGGTGGTACTCACTTAACAATCACAACTGGGCCTGGAATTTTAATCCAGTCATTGCAGTTTTAAGCAGGTCACTATTTGACTTGCCTCGATTTTACAACCATTTTTAAAAGTCTTAACGTGAGTCATTGTGATTAAGTGAATTATGTGGTCATTGATCAATAAGTGTTTTTCGCCATTTCCTGCTGGAAAAATGGCAAAAAATGTGGCAAGTCACAATGACATGACCATGGAATGTTGTGACCAGTTGTAAATGCAAGCTGGTTGCAAAGCACCCGAACTGTGATCATATGACCACATGTGTGTCTGTGGCAGTTCCAGCTTCAAAGTTCTAAGTAATTTTTTTAGTGTTTTGTAAATTCAAGTGGTCTTCAAGCAATTGGTCAGAAAACTCTTTATACCTCATTTTAAAAATTAATTTTTATTACTGATAACTGGATTAAGCTGACAAATCTTTTCTATCCCATTCTGACCATAACTCTGCATCCTTCAGAAAATGCATGGAATTTGGTTCAGATACTGAAATAGAAATTGGCTATTTCAAAAATCAAACACAGTTCATTGTGGAAGCACCAGATTAGTCATAAGCTTCCACAATTGTCTAGGATGTAGGGGAATTTCCTATTCTCTTTGCTGCACATTTTTTTGCAATGGTGAAACAAAGGCGAGAAGTGTTTATTATAACAGTGATTTCTATTCATTCAACAATAGAAACAACCCAAAATCTTTAAAACAAATTTACTGAGTTCTTGGAAAATAAGTGTTGGAGATACATTCTAAATAGATTTTATTTCCCAGAAATAGATTTAGAAGATCTGACCCTTCTATAAAATAAATATATAAAATTCTGCCACTGTTAAGTTTTCAACTTCAAAAAATGTCAGATTCTTATAATTGAAACTATATTAAAACATTTCTAATAACAAATATTTTTTAAAAGAAATTCATACAGATTTCTACAGATGCACACATGCATAATAATAACAAAAATTCTGGAATCAACTGTCTGCATCAAACATTTATCAAACTTACATTTTTCAAGAATCTATCATGAATGTTCATGTTTTCTAATTTTTAATTGACAGATCTTTTCACTAAACTATTTTTTATTTGTTTTTCTTACCTCTTTGTTCTGCTATCATGAATTTCCAAAAAATGTCTCTGTGCTTCATGCTTTGAATAGCGATCTGCTGCTAAAGCAACATCAGCAGTGATAAGGCCAAAATTGATTGATCCTGCTTCTAACCAATATGCCCTCCGTAGTATTGCAGGTTGAAGACTAGTTCGGCAATTATTTGCTTGTTCAATATACTGTTGTGTTTGAAAGTCTTGAATGGCAGCACTTATACCTTCACCAACTGTCTGGTTGTGGAGATTGCAACTAGCGATGCGCACAGCACCCATCTAAATATCAAATTCAAGTAAAAGATCAGGAGAAATCCTAGAAGAGTACCAAGTCAAATTACTATAGGATATTTACTCCCTAGTAAAAAAATGTGATGCCTCTAAATTTCTTATTTACTAGTACAAGTTGTAATAAAATTGTTAATATAACATAGTAATTCAAACTGTAAATAGGGTTGACACCTATGAAATCATACTAAACTAATAAATCAAATTATATGTGTGTAATACACAATTTGTTTTCAAATTAGACATAAATGTTAATAGTTTATTAAAAAAACAATTTTTATATCCTATGCCAAAGATTTCCAAAATTAGTTCTATAATAATGTCGACAAACAAGAATAACATTCAGTATAAAGAATAGATATGCTATAGAAATCCCCTTAAAATTATGCTGAAAATAAATTGTTCTATTTTAAAACATTGACTTTTTAATATATTTTTATATTCAGGCAAAAAATATCGGAAAGTGTGATAGTGTGATTGCAAAGGGCAGAATTACAAGCAAGATCTGACATAAGCACTATTCGTTCAGCCCATTGTAAGTTTGAGTAGTGGCTGAATGAACTAATGTAATCTGAGGATTACCTGTACACAAAAATGAAGGTGTGAAGTAAGACAAGTGCTACTACCTTTATATTTGTAGCACAACCATGCTCAACAACATGTACATCTGCACCGTCTACTGCCAGGCGGATCATAGCATATTTTAATTCATCAGATGTTAGACAAGGGCCAGATATGCAACTCATCTAAAGATTTGGGGGGGGGGGGGGGAAGATAGTAGTAAATGTTATCTTGGGCATGTATTAATCTTATTTCAAATAAAGACAAAGTGATATATTAAGGCAATTGAAACTAAAAGCAGTATTGTTCTTCTAAGCCAAATAATTACACCAGTAATATACGAGTATTTTGATATTGTTTAAAGTAAAATAAAAACTTTACTGGCCTGATCACATATTAAGCCTATAGAAGGCACCAACTCAAAATGTCCTTTAGCTGCACTGAATGAAGCTTCTGCAAATATGCACCAGTTTGACAAAAGTATTTTTTTTAAATCAGAAACATAAAAATACTACTTCTTTTTTAAAACAAATGCCACTAATCAGTATGCTTGCTTTTAAATGTAAGCACTATATCTCCTTTCCCACCATGGCAGCCATGTAACAAACCCTTAGAAACCATCTTTATATTTAAAAACAGGTCACAATTCACTGAGCTGTTAAGTGATTTTTTTCATCTATCCTCCAACCTCAGCTAATCTTTCAAAACAATCAACTGTGCAAAGAAGAATTAGGAACACTGGGAAGGACCCAAAAAGATAGATTTGTTACAGAAAAAGGAACTGGAGAACACTTTTAAAAGAGTATAAATCCATAAAATTTTGATAAAAGATACAACAGAAATCAGACAACAGATAACCAGAGTCGGAAGGGACCTAGTAGGTCATCTAGTCCAACCCCCTGCCCAAGGGGAAGACCCTACACCATTTCTGACAAATGGCAGTCCAATCTCTGCTTGAAAGTCTCAAGTGATGGCGTTCCCACAACTTCCGAGGGCAAGCTGTTCCATTGGTTGACTGTTCTCACTGTCAAAAAAGTTTCTTCTTATTTCCAGATTAAATCTCTCCTTGTTCAGTTTCCATCCATTATTCCTTGTCTGGCCTACAGGTGCTTTAGAAAATAGTTTAACCCCTTCCTCCCTGTGGCAGCCCCTCAAATATTGGAAGACTGCTATCATGTCTCCCCTGGTTCTTCTCATTTCTAGACTAGTCATGCCCAGTTCCTGTAACCGTTCATTGTATGAAAGGTTACAGTTTCCTCCAGTCACCTAATCATCCTGGTTGCTCTTCTCTGTATTTTTTCTAGAGTCACAAATCTGTTTGCTGACATATGTTTTTTTAAAAAGAGCAAATTAAAGTAAATGTTTCAATGAAAGAGATATAGGAGCATATTAAATATTTTCTTAAAATAAAAAAGGAGAGATAAAGACAGGAAATACGTTGCTGTTTACTGTCAGCATTTTAACCTTTAAATTCAATAGCAATAACACTTTTAAAAATATATAATTTTAATTGTACATAATTAATAAAGTACAATTAAAATTTCAATTATGACATATTATTAAACCAGAAGACAGATAAATAAAATAATAAAATGATAAAGTAAACTAAAATATAAAATAAAATAAGTGGTTCCAGAATAGGTCATTTCTGATCCCAGAGACCAGTTTCAGAAGAAAAATTTTCTTCCATGAATGCGGGGGGGAGGGTGCATGCAGATGGTTTTGGATACAACCTAAATCCCAGGTATGTGGAGATGAATTTTGGTTTGCTCACCCATTGCTTGCCTGGTCTGGTTCCTAACAGCCCACAAACTGGTACCAGTTCATGGCCTGCGGGTTTTTAGACCAACATGCCAGTTTTTAAATTTAATTGGCATTTGTTTCACTTCAAGAGTTTTTTATCCACATAATTGCAAATATGCCCTATTAAGCACTCATAAACATAGATTTGAAAGACTTAAATTTCATAAAAGATCAGAAACCAAGCCATTATTTTTTGTGCCCAATTTAGGAAGTCCACAGCTTAGTTACATGGTAAGGGCAAACCCTTAAATAGGGGGAAAAAAGACAATATAAAATGCTAGAAATATTGTAGCAAATATAGAAGTTATTGTCCTATAGTAACTTTATTAAGCTTTATTAAAATTTCTCCAATCTCATTAATCTTTCAAAAGCATTGCAACAATAAAATTATTCACATATTTATTTATTCAACATATTTTTATGCTGCTACAAGCAAAGTAATTCTCAATGGCTCACATAGTAACAAGATATAAAAATACAAACACAAAAGTACAATGGTACTATAATACAACTACAGTACAATGTTCTAAACTGTCAGATAAAAACTTGTCTATACTAAGAACAGAAATCAAGGTAAAAATATCTGGTCCCTTGTTATAAATTTAAATATTATGAATCTTTTATATTTACAGCATATGCTTCTATAACAAATGGAACTGTAAAAGCAGAATGCCTTGCTAATTGTATATTTATAAGGTATATCCTCATTAAACCACTGTTCAGAAAGCCAGATTATATAGTTTGCAAGATTACCTTAGCTTCACAAAAACGACGATCAATTCCATGTTGACATATAATGACAGATTTTGGTCTTTCCAGTTGAAACTCACGACATGCCACATGAAACACAAATGTTTGTCCCCATTCAAACAGACATACAATCTGAAAATAAATAAGGACTATTGACTACATAGAAATCAAATATACTCAGAGGAATATGGATCTTTGAAAAGATTACACTTCTTGGTTTTTGCAACTAATTCCACAAAACTAAATCCTATATTTTATAATAAGTACAGTGAGCTATATATTTCGACAGCAAAAGGGGTACTTTGGAAATTAGAAACAGAAGAACTTCCATTAATTTGCAAAAATATAAAGGAAACTTGATGATTAAGACATTACATGAAGCTAGCATTTCAGAAGATAAAAATCTACTTACTGTAAGTGCAATCAATACTTTAATTCTATTGTTTTGTTTTTAGAACTCTGAAAATAGAATGGATGCATTTTCAATCTTTACATTGTGCAAATGAAAAAGAATAGAAAATATGTATAGTGGAGAATTAATATTTCTAATGTGGAGGATACATGTTTCTCTTCCCCCTCTCCCGTAGCTTTTAGGAAATGCCTTAAAATTTGTCTATCAGTTTGGCATACCTTGAAACTATTGCCTGGAGGTGTCTAATGTAGTAACAGAGAAGCCAGTACTACCTTTCTGCTCCAAACCCATAGTATTTTAGTTTGCTTTAATCTTTTGTAATTTTAATATGTTCTATATTTATAACTGTTTTTATATCCATGTGTTTTATTACATTGTAAGCTGCTCAGTCGCCTCAAACCACAATAAGTAGCATATAAGTTTAATAAATAAGTAATAACAAATGGCAAACAGTGTAAATTTAAAAAAGGAAATGGAAGAAAAATAGATATGAAATTAAAGCAAAGGAAAAGATGAAGGTGATTTGATCCTGTAGAGCTGATGGAAGAGAAACAATTGTGTAATTAAAAATGAAAAAGCTAAAAATGTATGCCTCAAAGTATGAATTAGTATCATCTATTCTAGACTGTGGAGGCTCCTTGTAAAAGATAACTTCTTAAAAGAATGGGTCAAACATGAACATGAGAAAGAATGTGAAATCATTTTGAAACCAAATAAAAAGCATTAAAGGGAATGCTAATGAGAAATATGAAAAGGTTGCCTCATGGAAGTATGAAGTGAGAGAGACTATGGTTGAGAATAAAAAACACAGAGGAGAATGAATGCTCCAAAAATGTGGATGGGAAAATGAAATTTTCTTTAAGTTTTCTTTACACTTTACATACAATGAAAAACATAGAACATAGTAACAAAAAAGGCATAATTCATTAAAGAAATCAGATAATGCAGGGATTTTGGTAGAAATAAAAATATTATTATGGAAATGAGTTAAAAGGTAAAGTAAGGTAAGTACAGAAAAAATGGAATTAAAATGAGTTTAAATAGAATTAAAACTAAAAAGTAGCTATTTTTATTTCTAAAATTGTACAGCTTTTCTCCTTTGTTTAGGTTGCTAAAAAGTTCCTCACGTTTTCAAATGCCACTCTGAGGCATTTTCTTCCTCTGAATGCAAACATTACATGGGCCTTGCAATAATAATTAACTAGAATGTTAGAATTTACCAAATATGTTTTATATTGTTAAATGCATCTACCGTTTCTCACAAAATAAGGCCGGGCCTTATTTTTTTTTGACCCTGAAAAAACGGCTAGGCCGTCTTTCCCCCCACCTAGAGCGGCCCTTGGCGCAAGGCCACTTCTATCAGCCGATGAAAGCTCCCCAAAGGCAGAGTCCCCAGCTTCAGGGCGTGGCATGGCTGCCCGTGTCCCTTCGCCTTTAGGAAGTCTCTTTCGGGTGATGGAAGCTACCCAAATGCAGTCACCAGCCACTTCGGCCAGTTGAAGCGGCCTCAGGGCGAGCACACACACACACACACACACACACACACCTCGCCGCAAGGCTGCTTCTTTAGGCAGACAAAAGCTGCCTTGAAGGCAGAGTCCCAAGCCGCTTCAGGGCAAGGCAGGGCTGCCTGTGTCCCCTGGCCTTTAGGCAGTCTTTTTCAGGCGATGGAAGCTCCCCAAATGCAGTCACCAGCCACTTCGATCGGCCGGTAGAAGCGGCCTTGGGGTGAGCGCACACACATACACACACACTCCCCTCGCCACAAGGCTGCTTCTTTCAGCAGATGAAAGCTCCCTTGAAGGCAGAGCCCCCAGCCGCTTTGGGGCAAGGCATGGCTGCCCGTGTCCCCTTGTCTTTAGGCAGTCTTTTTTGGACAATGGAAGCTCCCCAAATGAAGTCACCAGCTACTTCAATCGGCCGGTAGAAGCAGCCTCGGGGTGAGCGCACACACACACAAACACACACACTCCCCTCGCCACGAGGCCACTTCCATCGGCAGATGAAAGCTCCCTTGAAGGCAGAATCCCCAGCCGCTTCAGGGCGAGGCGTGGCTGCGCGTGTCCCCTCGCCTTTAGGCAGTCTCTTCCGGGTGACGGAAGCTCCCCAAATGCAATCACCAGCCACTTCAATCGGCCGGTAGAAGCGGCCTTGCAGCGAAGGAAGTGTGTGTGTGTGTGTGTGCGCTCGCTCTGAGGCCACTTCTACCAGCCGATCGAACTGGCTGGTGACTGCACTTAGGGAGCTTCCATCACCTGAAAGAGACTGCCTAAAGGCAAGGGGACATGGGCAGCCACGCCCTGGAGAGGCTGGGGACTCTGCCTTCAGGGAGCTGCTGTCGGGATATTCTAGCCTAGGCTACCTGCAGGGCACTCCTAAAGGCAAGTTTTTCTCCCCATCCTCCCCACCCTTCCCCTGCCCATTTCTCTTCACCTCGTGTAGTTCTAACGAACGATGTGAGAAATGGCAGGGAAACGCATGATTTAAATAGGCCTAAATTTTGGGGGCAGGGCTTAAATTCACCTCATACTTTAATAATACTTTGAACATATATTATATTTTACTAATTAATTCAGATATAAATAGATTCATTTTCAGAAAAATAGTTGCATCTTTTTTCCAATTTAAACCAAACAAGTCCTATGTAAACCAAGACCCTAACCTTGGTGTTATTTGAACCAGTTAATTCTGAATTCTGAAAATATAGATTAAGTGTTATGAGATTTTAATAGATATTCACAAAAGCATGATTCTAATTTCTTTTAATCTAAAAATTCCTAGCTAGATTATTGAACTCCTTCAGTTTAAACAAATATCTAGCATTTGTAAAGAAAACCCATTTTTTTATTTTAATTAATTTTTCTCTCTGTGTGCTTTAATATATAAAACAAATATGTTAAAATAGCAATGTACTTATTTTAATCTGAAACTTAGTTACAAACCTGTGGAATTGTAACCTTGGCTGTCAGGCTCCCAGTCTGAATATCAATTAACCAGGCATATTCCAAAGTGTCACTATCTACAGGCAAACCTTCTGCTGAAAACATAGCATGGGCACGTAGCTGCAGACCTGAAAGGCTTACATGACCCTCTCGAAGTACTTCATCCACAGTAGGTCTCTGTTAAGAAAGCAAGCTGATAGGGATTAGTGCTATATAGCTAGTAAACCCTAATGCTTTTGTCAGCTTTATATTATTGTCATTATGCCATTCAATATGCAAAGCAATATTTATAATTACTGTTTTGTTCATCCATGAATCAAGTTGGAAAATCATAAAGTCCGACAAGTCATATGAAACTATGGCTATATACATTAAAAAGTAAACTCAGGGAACTACCTTTGAGTGTATATGTATAAGATAAATGATAAACGTAATAACTAAAACAGGTAAATAAATTCAGTTCAATGGTGTCATTCCACAGTAAAATCATATTGCTCATGCTAGCACAACATGCAAACTAATCTGTTCTTGATGGTTGAAAGATTTTCTTGAATAACGATGATTTGACTGCAAAGGAATATTGGGAGAAAAATCATGGAAATTGGAATAACTGTAACTGGCTCACAGTCTTAAATGGAGCACTTCCGATCATGATAAAAATTGTGTTACTTATGTTCACTTTTCCTGGTTATTTAATTAGCTTGGAAAGTATTTTAAGTAATATTACCTGATAACTATCATTCAAGAATATATTCAGTGGTGATAATACAAGTTGCAACATAGTTTCTTTATATCCCTTTTTCATCTCAAAACATAATCTTTCCAGAAAACCAGTGGGACATTCTGGGCCATCACTGCTGCAATGCTAAATACAGAATATTAACATTAGAAATAACCTTTTAATTAAATGTCAATAATTCTTAAATTGTTAAATTATGAAATACAAAATTAAAAAGGCAAAAGTCACACTGGAAGATAACAGTTTTTTTCAAAAAGTAACATCACTTAAAGTGGATAATTCTTCTGAAACTATTAAAGTTAAGAATCATTCCTTATTTTATATTGTACTGCTAAGTTGCTCCTGAAAATTTTTCCTGAACTGTTCTTACCTAGGAAACAACAGTTCTGAGACTGAAGAAAAAACAGGAAAGCATCCTTCCTATATATTACCTTCAAGAATTAAAGGCCTAGTTAATCCCAGTCTAACTAGTATTACCGTGCAACTACTTTTACACAACTTCAGTTATAATAAGAATAAAACTTTATATCAGAAGATCAGAACACAGCTTTTGCCTGGAATTCATTTTACTTCTGCCTCAAGAATGCATGGAAACCAAGAAATGAGTCTTGTCCTGAACCAGGACAAACACTGATTTCATTTTAATTTAATTTTAAATTAAGTTAAATATAAATGTAAATTAAATTAAGCTTAAATTAATCATAATTAGTAATCTATCATTTCATTCCACCACAATAAAAATTATAATGTAACAAAATTATTGGAAAGACTGTGTACCCAAGACACTTCTGTATCAGAGGGGGGATATTATTAGAAAGGAACCAACAACGATAAAGAATTGTTTCTTTATACATTTAATAATGACAGATGAGATACTTGCACAATGTATGTAAGAGACATTCAAGTAAATTGAAGGAAGCAGCCCAAAAGTACTTTGTGTAGACAGCAAGAATTACAGCTATATATGACGTTCCATAAATAAATTCTATTTAAAATAGAATAGAATAAAACCCCACCAAATTGAGAACTTCCTTATTTTTATCAATACACTTTTCATATTCAAGTTGTTACATTTCAAAGCAAGCTATATCTTCTATACAGGGCACTCTGTGATGATATGTGAAAGCAGGCTTCCAAACATCCACATTTTGATAATGTGATAATGAGGGTACTACAATGACTGTAACTTTGAGGACCTGATGCAACTACCAGTTGAAAGGTCATGAAGCGAGGGCTATTTGTAATGATTTTTAAGGACCATCATTCAACCATTGTCTATCCACTGCAGAATGAAGGTCTCTTCCACATGTTTTTAAGGATGAAATCTAGCATGTTCATAGGCCAACCATAGGAAATCTGTATTTCTAGTCATGAACACATTTTTTTAAAATCAGGGATAAAGTACTGATAATGCTTACTACTGGCAGGCGCCCATGAACTTTGTACACATTAACAAGCACTGTAATATCCCATGGGCGTAAAGTTAGAGGATTAACTTGTTTTAATGATGTATCACACTCTTTTTTGCCAGCATCCACTCCAACTGCTGTCCACCCAGAACTTGAAGATGTTGACATAGATAGTACAGGGCTTGAAATGACTTCTTCAAAATCAGTATACATATCATCTTCACCAAAATAATTTTCCTAGTGGGATGAATTAACAATATTTATTGAAATGATATCATTTAAATAGGTTATAAGGAAAAATATAACAATATAAAATATAACAATATAAAATATAACTATAATAAAAAAAAATTAATAGGTGTGTTGGATATGTTCACCATTTTGAGTTATTAAAAATAATAAAGATAGGATACAAATAAATGAATAAACCTTTACACCTTAGTACAGCTTTCCTATAGCAAGATTTAGAAATATTAATTTTCATTTCTTAATTATAGCCTGTATGATTACCACAAACACTGATAATGTTTTAGAGATTAAGAAGGTTTCTAAATATTTTAAATATTTGGAAAGCTGGGGGCGATGAGTAGAACAAATCAAATATTTGAGCTGTTGGTAAACTAGGAGCTCTCTTTAATATTGTCCACTCTTTGGACAGCAGCTTTAGAAACATTTGATTCTGTTCTCGTGCTAGTTAGAAATGTACAATTATGATTTAACACATTTGAAGGATACCACAAAATGGAAGGCTGTTTGGAGATTTTTTAGTAGGACTACAAGGGCCATGTATATTTTACAATCCAAGGACAGATAATACCTTTATGGACAGGAATGCTTTTAAAAGTGGTCCATATAAAGTTATCTGGGAATCTGGGGAAACTTCTAGTTCTACACGAAGTTTGTCAGGTGGAAGTTCAGAGGGGTCAATAGGAAGACGGGAAGAAGCTGAAGGAGATGTTCCTCTATCTGCCATTTTCTGTGATGGTCGCTGGGCAGATAATATGGTTTCTTCCATTTCTGACACTTTATAAATGAAAAAATAAAACAATTAAATGAATATTGATAATATTTCACCAGTGTACTAGTGAAAATAAATTTCTGTTTTTTAAAAAGAACCAAACTTAACAAATCTGAAGAAAATAAAACCTATGTAATATGTTTTATTGTTGGTGTTTTATATTGTTTTAAATTGTATTTCTCAACTAATCTTAAGATCTAAATGCAAGATTTTCTTTTAAATAATAAATAATTCAAACTGACAAGTCCAATAAAAAAGCATAATAGTATTTAAGGCTCTAGATTCCCTAAAGAGTAATAAATTAAGAAAAACTGTGATAAGGATGTTTTATATGCTTTTTCTTTTCACAATTTTAAGCAGGCACAAAATAACTTTATCATGTGGTATATTTAGAAATGAGAAAGAATGAAAAGTTGATCTTATATGTTTGATATTAAAGTCACAAATGTAATGATGTTGAATTTGCTCCTCATATTTTTTTGGGTATGATTATCTACTTTGTTTGATACAATTCTCCAATACTTCTCATGCGATGGCACGTCAATGTACTTTACAACGAAACATAGTTAAAACTGTTTTTATCATATATTTATATTTCTACTCTGCCAACCTGGGTAGGGTAGATATGTTTGGATTGGAAGGGAAACTGAGGTCTTCTAGACATGCATATTGTAGGGGGGAATATCTGATCAACTTAAGTATTAGAAGGCAGGGGAGGTGATGAAGAACATGGCTGTGGCCATTGCATGCAGGCCCTGAATGGAATAACAAGATAAGCTTTCATTGTTCTCTCTGTCTGAGAACTTGGTTCTGTTTGGCCATGGAGGAGATTAGACACCTGCTTTGAAAGATGTCCCTTAGATCCTGCATACCTTCTCCTGACCAGCCCTGGTTTTAAAGTATCCCAATGCCCCATTTGATATTCCAAGTTACATTCGGCTGGACTCTCTACTTTGGTGCACTTATAAAGTGAAGGCATTGGCAGGCAGGCTGACCTACTAGTTTAAGTCATGCCACCTGGAATCCCAGCCAGCTTTTCCCATTTGGCAGGGCAGGAGCTATTAGTTTGTCCTGGCTAAAAAATGATGCCTTCATGGTGGCAACTGCAAATAAAAGTTTGACTACAAAAAGGGGGCTGTGAAGGGCCACAACTTGGCGAGTGGCTACAGAGCCATCTCTTGTCCCATCTAATATTGGCAGACTGAAGGAGGTGCTCCACTGAATGGCCATCATTCATTCCCCTAACAGATCAGCTGGGCTTCCCAGGGGGTGGATCCTTGGGTGGAAGGATCTATCTTATTTTTGGAACATCTCCCCCTTAGAGATCTCTCCATTCTGTGACATAGCAGGTAGGAAAAAACCCCAAGAAATTTCTATAGGCAAATTGCCCCGTGCCTGGACGTTTTTGTTTTTTTTTCCCAGGGTACAGATTGGATTTATAACAACTGAGGAACATTGCACACATCATAAATGTGGGCATTGGTCATAAAGTTATTTTTTCAGCATCCTTGTCATTTCAAATGGTCACTGAATGAGGAAATTGGTAAGCAAGGATTATCTACATTGATCTATAATGTATATATAAACAAATGAACTAGGTGGTCTATAGTTTTGAATTTAAGCCATTGACTCTGATTTACCTTTATACCAATGAAGGTAGAAAGGACAAGTTTTTGTCATAGAGATAGCTACACAAACTGAAAAGTGTGGCTCTCAACCCAAGTTACACTGTGTTTCGATTTATTATACCTCGGTTATTTTTCTTTCAAAATAGGTTATTCTGCATTTTAAAACATTGAATAAAAGAAACAAACTTACATGATTGAATCAAATGTTCCCTAACCTTCTGGGGATAAATTGGATGCCACACATAATCAATTGTAAGCATAATACTTGGTACTGTCCAGCATTCAACCCAGCCAGCCCTATTCAAAAAGAATGGTCTATGTATTAATTATTTTATTAATTTACACATTGATTTCTTGTATATTTTGACATTCTAGTAAGAAAAACCAAACTTACTCTTCTTGAGTCATGTTCCTCCATCTGGACTTGTTTAATTTCTGACCACTCTGACTATCAGCAGGAGCACAAGACTCAGGATTTAATTTATTAAAATGACAATCTTTCACTAACATAAACATGGAATATTTACTAGGATGGCAATCAGGAAGTAGTAAGTGAACATCAAGACCATCTCCCTGAAAATACAATATAATGCATATTATAATCTATTATATTTAAAACTTACTGAAGCAGACAAAAGTATTGGTGTATCTTATTTCTTTTGCCCAAGAAATCCCAATCTGTCATGAAATAAATTGAAACTGGCAAAAGTAAATGGCACCCATCATTCTTTACTCTATAGAGCAGACTCTTTCCTTTTGGTTTCATCTATTCTTGTGAATAATAAAACAAATGGAAGGTAACTAATACCTCTTAGAAGTTAAAAGACATTACTGGATTTTAGTTATCTCTCAAGTAGACAATTTATTTTAATTAATATCATTAATTTCTATAATTTCATAATCAATCATGACAAATTTGGCATTTTGTTGACATCTAGGAAAATGACAACACACTATAAATTTATATAAGAAAGAAAGTTATTCATAACAAAAGAAAAGTATTTTCTATTTTTAAATAGAAGGAAGGAGCCATTACAATGCCCTGGGAAAGAATTATCAAGTATTTTCCACAATTGCATACAATAAAATTAAGTAGCCTATTAAAATAATTGAAATATTTAAAAAACAAATATTTTTAAAATGAATCTACCTTTTCAAAAAAGGACTATACTAGAACTCTATCTGTATAATACAGAATAAACCTATGGTTCCAAATGTCAACCTCTTATATTTGACTTGAATTTCAAGATTGCAAATGTTACTGTATCTATATATTTAATGGTTAGATTAATGGCTCAAATACTGAACTAATATAAATTTTTTTATCACAGTTTATAAAACCACTTTTAAAGACAATGTAAGATGAATGACCAGTGTCAGTTTTTGTTGTGAGCTGCCTTATATATCCAGTAACAAAGAAAAATTGAAAAAAGAGAAAATTGATAGCATGTATTCAAAAGTGGGACATGAGCAATTAAACAATGACATCTGAGCCAGAATTTTCTTTGCTCCTGCTAGACATAATTGTTCATGTTCTTCAGGTCCTGCTTGAATATATACTGTCAAATTTCTTTTTTCCAATTTATTTGTTTTTTGTTTTATTATGGAAACAAATGAAATTTATTTTGAAGATAAAGGTGCCCACTTACCCTTAAAGAGAATCTAGTACTGCATGTAACTGGAACAAAGTCAAGAAAAGGCAAAGAGAAAACTATGTTTAATGTTTCTCCACAGGCAGCCACATAAACTAAAAGAGAATAGGAGAAAAACATCAAATATAAATTTATCATACAAATACTTTTATCAAAATGACATTATAAAGGCAATTTGCTATTCTATAAGCACCATTAAAAGAGTTTGTATGCTTCTTAATACACTGAAGTATATTTAACTACTTAAGTACTTATTAAAATGAGAGCACTAGAATTTCAAAAAAAATATCGTGTGTTAGAATACTTGTCTGAAAAAATAAGAAAAATGTAGAAGTCTTGCTGTATTAGTACTGGAATTGAGAAGCAATGGAATGACAAGTAGCTTGGGAGCTTTAGTTTTAAAAAAGAGATTTTTTTCTATTATTATTTATTTATTTAGTGTAGGGCATCTACAGAGGTCAGACATTCACATATTTCTATTTATTTAGCATACAGTATGGCATACAATGTCCCAAAGGTGTCGGTACCAGAAAGTCCAGTTGCCCTTTGAAAAAAGTACCTTTGGGATAACCATGACCTGGATGACTGAGAATCTCCATAGACATATGGCATGCAACGTCAAGGAAATCTACACATGCTAGACATAGGACATGCTAGTCCTGAAAGCTTAGGTTGCTAATTCATTCTGTTTGGCACTTGCGTGTCTATTCCTGGTGCATCACGGGGAGCGAACTACTTCTACATCTATTAACTAGTTCCAGGTTCTTCCAACAGTCTTGCCTTGCTTTGTAATGCCTCAGTCCAGATTCAACGCCGGCTTCTGCTCTCCGCATGCGCACGCACACACACACAGAGCTACTTTTTCTCATCAAAGTGGTACCCATTTATCTACTCACAAAATTGCATAGTTGCAAACTACTGGATGGGCAAGAACTAGGGATCAAACGACAGAAATTCCATTTTACAAAGCCAGGCTCAAACTGGCCACCAGTTCCTGTGTCATTAAGCCATTGCACCACCATGTCCCAATGTCTCAACTGTTAAAAATGCTGAGCTTGTCAGCTGGAGAACTGATAGCTTGAGTTCAAGACCCGAGCTCCACACAACAGTATGAGCTCCCATTACTTGCTCCAGCTTCTTCCCATCTAGCAGCTGGAAAGCATGGAAATGCAAGTTGGTGGAAGGCAACAGCATTCTGTGCACCTTTGGCATATAATTATGGTGGCCACCTGACCATGGAAATTGTCTTCAGCCAACACTGGCTTTCTCGGCTAAGAAACGGTGATGAGCACTATGCCCTAGCCTCTACTTCTCATAATATTGGTTTAATTTTTCTGTGTAGGAGTTGCAATCGTGTATAATTTTTAAAAATCCTTTATTGTTATGGAAAGTGGAAGGCAGACACCTGTGTACTTTACATATTGTAGTAGATGTAATATGTTATGTAGTGGAAATATGTTCTGTAGTAGAAATATGTTATGTAAACACATTGAATTACAGAATGAGAAAGAGGCATCTTAGACATCTATTTCTGTTTCTGTTCATTTGAAGGGAGAGACACAATGAGGTCCTTGACTAAGAGTAGCACCCAGTCTCTTTCTCTCTGTCCATCTGACCTCACTATTTTCTTCTCATTGTGAAGATGAATACTGTAGACAGTTGTTCTCAGTTTCATTCAGTATTATACAATATGCCAACTGACCAAATCTGACATTGCAAAAAATACATTTGTGCCTATCTTTGTGAAAATCGTTTCGCCTCTATTTTTATTTGCATTAAAAGCAAATATATGTAATTATTTTAAAAATGTTCCTTTTAGTCCATTATTGTCTTTGTGGTTACTACAATGAACTTTTTGTTAGTGATAAAAAAATTTAAATAAGTACCCATTTAACAGTTTGCATTCACAGCTTGAAACTATCCTGATTTAAAATTTACTAAATTAGAAAATATACGAGAATTGCCCTTTTAAAAAATATTACTATCCTGTGTATTATTAAATCATTATAGTTCTGACTTATGTACAGTTTTGGGGTGTTTTTTCAGTCCCTCTGAGAAAGGAACATGTTTCTAAAGTGTGGATTTAATCAAAATCATGTGTTTACTGGGTCTATTAATAAATAAAAACTAAATTAATAATATCAGCAACTGAAAGGAAAAGAGAGTTCTGAAATCATAAACATGCCCAAAATAAAATTTATGTTGAAGAGGTGACAAACAAATACTATTTACCTGAATAAGAGACAACCTTAAATTTAGTATGCTTCACCACTAACCCATAAATAAAAGCTAGACATAAAAAACAGCAGCCAGCTTCATCATCTTGGCAAGCTTAGAGACACCAGATTCAACTCAAATCAATGTAGCAGATTTTCTCCCTGGCTGCATATGGCAAAATGATTAGGGTTAACTGAATAATTACTACTCAAATGAATTGCTTGAAAACTAAGTTATCCCACCTACAAAAATCAAATAATCCCCAGAATGCATTCTCACTCACAGAAAAGACTACCACAGACGTTTCTCTTTCCTTCCAGTGGAAATAACAAAAGCAGGTAGAAAAATTGGTTATCTGAGGGTTAGATGCAGTATGTGGGAAATTTATATCATCTTAAGTTAGCTGCCAAATATGTTTTTCTTTATGGAATATACTTTACTGATAAGGCAAATCTAGTAACTGTTGAAAATGAAATATGTTTTCATGACAATAACAGTTCTTTCATTGCATATTTCCCACTCTATTACAATCACAAAGAAAAAAAGATTTAAATGGACCTGGGTGGTATTTCAGGTGGTATTTATTTAAATACAGTTGGATTTTTTGGATAATTGTAATAATTTAAGCATGTTAAGCTGCTCAAACACCTTTAAGAAGAAATTTAGTATGCATATTTTACAACATTAAGAGTTCTCACCATTTTCCTGTTGCTTTGTAGAACAATCGATCCAATTGTGCTGATTTGCAGACCAAATCATTTCAAACTGATGAAACATTACTTTAAAATTCCATGTATAGGGAACAAATGAGTAGATATCAGGAGAACTGTCACCACACCAATCTTCAATCAAGTCTAAAAGATAAGAGAATATGTTACTTCAGTGTGTGATAGAATATTAATCTTAATATTTTATCATGCTGACAATGGTATAATTGAAAAGAACAAATTATACATGACCCAGAATACCTGTAAAGAAGTTTTTTTGAGCATATATGAAATGATAAGTAGCTTTATATACTTCAACTTCAGTCTGCCAGAGTTGTGGCATGTTCCATGTGCAGGGATAAAAGGCATTAATGTGAAACTAAAAATAAAAAATAAAAAATAGATACTGTTAACAATGTATAATTCATAGCCAAAAACTGTAACAGCAAAGATAAAACAGAGACCCATATAACTCCTGTTTATTAACCTACAAATCCTTCTGTTAATTACTCATATGCAAAACCATCTAGCTGAAATTGTCAAATATATTTATAACAAAGAGATTTCTTTTTGTAAGTAACCCACTGAACAGTGATTTTATTTTGTAAGGATTGAAACTATTTTGAAGTGACCACATCAAGTTTTTTACTTCCATCCATGAAAGATATGTGACTATTCAGGAAATATTAAATCACTGTAGCAGGCAACAACATGGCATGTTTAGTCTCCAAAGATATAGCTCAATAAAGGTCCCATTGAAATATTTATACTTGAATACTAAACAAAAATCCACAAGCAGAAGAGCCAAATCATGAGCCCTCCTGATAGCATTTCTAGTCTACCCTGATGAGATTGCAGGTAAACCTGCATCAGGCTCCTCCTCAGGTATGAGTTACTGAGAGAGAAAAAAAACATTTAATTTGGGAACGGTAATTTATATGAGAGTTCCACGTAATCAAGTAACACTATTTATATGCAAGTGCCAAATTTGGGAAATGTCTAATCTTTACTGTGTTTTTTTCTTATGATTATTATTCAATAAAATATATCGTTTTATATACATTGAGGAGATATCTACAACCACTTGGACTGGCTATTGAAATAATTTGAAAAATACAACAGAAATTATTCTGAGAGTATACATATTACTTACAGCTAACATTTCTGCTTCTAAGAGAGTCCGAAACTGCATACTACTGGTAGCATCTATATGTAAAAGTTGTCCTTTAATTGTGGGAGAGTAGCCTAGTAAACAGAACAAACATTTGTTTTGGATTATGTTTCTCTTCAAAATGCTAATCAATATGTACGGGTCACTAATTCAATATAGTTTACCACAAAGAATACAAAAAAAATTTTTGCTTCTACTTACCATTTTCAGTGACAGTCATGGGAATATTAACTTCCAAGTAAGAACCTGCTCCAACATTTACATGCACTGCATTAGTTTCCTACAAACAAATTTCAGAATTAGTTCAATTACTTTTATTAACATGTTTTCTTTCAAGCTACTGTATCATCCTCATATGTAAAGATTAAAGACAGCAAATATAGTACAAATTATTACAAGTAAAATAAAAAATAGAAACAGAAAGGAGAAATATAGTGTGTCCTTTGAGTACATAACACAGCTGAACATATCAAAGCTATAAAATAGAAGAGACAAAAATCTGGAAAAAACAACAACAGTAAACCATTCCATACTCTTCCATCAAAACTGTGTGTGTGTGTGTGTGTGTGTGTGTGTGTGTGTGTGTGTATGTATATGTATGGGTGTATATACATTGTATATGTATGTATGTATATATTTATAGGTATTTGTTTTTTTATATTTCTTATATTTATAGGTATGTATATACATATACATGTATATGAATGCAGTTCAGCTTCCTTCGGATATTATCCCACGTCATTGTAGTGCTTTTAAAGTTGTAGCAACGTTTCAGCAGAATCTCATCTGCCATCATCAGGCTTCTGTATTGAATTTGTATCTCCGAACTCAATACAGAAGCCTGATGATGGTAGATGAGATTCTGCTGAAACGTTGCTACAACTTTAAAAGCACTACAATGACGTGGGATAATACCTGAAGGAAGCTGAACAGCACACATGTAAGTACCCGCAAAAACTTAAAAAAACATATACATGTATAATGTATATATACATGTATAGATATGTCTACTCTATTTCCCTGAAAATAAGATCTGGTCTTATATTTTGGGGGGCTCCAAAATAAGCATTAGGGCTTATTTTGGGGGATACACAATTTCAGGGTGATCAGCTTGGCCGGGTGCCCCACCCCGGTGTGCACAAAAAAGGCGAGAACATGGGGGCTGGCGTTGTCTGGCAGCAGCTGCAGCCTGCCAGCTCCTTAGTCAGTGCATTCTGGGGCTGCATAGCTTGTGCAGTGCAGGTGAGTTGATTACCTGTCCAAGCAGCAGATGGCGGCAGAGGGTGGGGAAAAGCACTCAATCTGGACACACCGCACAAGCTGAAGACAAACCATAAGATGGTGGGACAGAGCGGGCAGCTGGCCTTGGGAGGCTCATCTTCGTAACTCTTGGCTTGCCTGCAGTCTGAATTGAGTGTTGGGATTGTCTGCCTTTTGGGGGGTAGGGCTTATATTAGGACTATACTTTTAAAAAAGAGGCTAGGGCTTATTTTTGGGAAAACACGGCATAGGTGTATATATGTATGTATGTAAGTATGTATATGTATATATATATGCATGTATATATATATGTGTGTATACTCAGTTGTGCTCATAAGTTTACATACTCAGGCAGAATTTATGATTTCTTGGCCATTTTTCAGAAAATATCAATGATAACATAAAAACTTTTCTTTCACTCATGGTTAGTGTATGGCTGAAGCTATTTATTATCAATCAAGTTTACTCTTTTTAAATCATAATGACAACTACCCAAATGACCCTGATCAAAGGTTTACATACCCTGGTAATTTTGGCCTGATAACATGCACACAGGTTGGAACAAAGGGGTTTGAATGGCTATTAAAGGTAGCCATCCTCACCTATGATCTGTCTGCTTATAATTAGTGTGTGTGTATAAAAGGTCAATGAGTTCTTGGACTCCTGACAGACCCTTGCATCTTTCATCCAGTGCTGCGCGGACATTTCTGACTTCTGAGTCATGGGGAAAGCAAAAGAATTGTCAAAGGATTTACAGGAAAAGTTCATTGAATTGTATAAAACAGGAAAGGGATATCAAAAGATATCCAAGGAATTGAGAATGTCAATCATCAGTGTTCAAACACTAATCAAGAAGTGGAAAATGAGGGGTTCTGTTGAAACCAAACTACAGTCAGGTGGACTAACTAAAATTTCAGCCACAACTGCCAGGAAAATTTTTCTGGAATTTGGTCAGAATTTATGGCAAGATGAATTCAGTATGTTATCAAGATACTGGAGGAAAATTTGCATTCATCAGCCCAGAAGCTGCACATGGGACATACTTGGACATTCCAACATGACAATGATCCTAAACACAAGACCAAGTCGACCTGTCATTGGCTATAGCAGAATAAAGTGAAGGTTCTGGAGTGGCCATCTCAGTCTCCTGACCTCAATATCATTGAGCCACTTTGGGGAGAACTCAAACTTGCAGTTCATACAAGATAGCCCAAGAACTGGAGGCTTTTTGCCAGGAAGAATGGGCAGCTTTACCATCTGAGAAGATAAAGAGTCTTATCCACACATACCACAAAAGACTTCCAGCTGTCATTGATGTTAAAGGGGGCAATACACCTTATTAAGAACTGGGGTATGTAAACTTTTGATCAGGGTCATTTGGGTAGTTTCTATTGTCATTATGATTTAAAAAGGGTAAAAACAGTTGACTGGTAATGGCTTCAGCCAACCACTAACCATGAATGAAAGAAAAGTTTTTGTGCTATCATTCATATTCTCTGAAAAATGGCCAAGAAATCATAAATCATGCCAGGGTATGTAAACTTATGAGCGTGTGTGTGTGTGTGTGTGTGTGTGTGTGTGTGTGTGCGTAAAATCACAGTCACTGATCAAAGTCAGCTTGAAGGCTTTATGTTCTCCTTCACAAGCAAAATTCTTAAATGAACTGAATCAAGTGAGTTCTTCCTATAGTATGACAGATTTCCTCCATTTCAAGAAAAACCTTGTTTTCTTAGAATATGGATTAACATTATAGGAAACTAGAAAATAGTCATGTCTCTTTATGTTTGTGTGTTGGTATATTTGTTTACTTTGATATGAAGCATTATCTTGGGTGCAGAAAAAATATTTTGATCAAGAAAAATATACACACATTTATACCACATACACAAAATTAAAAATACAGATTTGTTGGAAAAATTCAAAAAACATAATATTCAAATATGAAGGTATGTTTAACTATACTTTTTCCATTAAGGCTTTCTGCATTGTACTATTTTCAATATTTCCAAAAGTAAATGATAAAAATATTTATTAAAAACTTAGCAGAAAATAATACATGTGTTGGAACAACTAGGGTTAATTTCCCAAGATTCTAGCTAAGTTATATTTATTTACCCTATTTTTTGTAAAGAGCAAGTCAATAGTAGCATCTGCAATAATATTCATACGTAGCTCAAAAGCAAGGATCTGTCTTAGCTTCCCAGGAACTGGAAGTTCTGTAACTTTCATTACTTGGTAATCGGGTGGGAAAAAAAATTTCCACAAACAATCCCTAAAAGAAAAATCCAAAGAGTAACAGATATACTAAAATAAATGTCAATCATTTATGAATATTTTCTGTAGTAAATTTACACAAGAGCAACACTGATGGTTCAGATTATCTACATGCATATGAATTTACCTCAGGATCAAGCTGCATTTAAAAAATTTCCCATGAATGAATGAGCCAGGTTCCATGCATCCTTAGCAACCACTTAATCTCTATACACTACTAAAATTCCTCTTTGTGTGTAATCTTTAATTAGATGAAAGGTATATTGTAAGGCAATAGTTTCTGAACAAGGTACTTCAAATGGCGCTAACCACAGAATTTCAAGATCTTTCAAAATTTAATTCCATGCTTCCATGGAATTAAAATTCAGCAATTTTTATGAAACATTTTATGACATTACAAAATCTCATTAAGCATTTCTTGTTGTCAGCTCATGTATGACTGTGCTATAGAGTTCAACGTGGATTACTTCCAAGGCATATACAGCTGTATGAAAAAGTCCTGCACGCTTTCAGTTTTAAGCTGTATTTACATGTTTAATCAACTTTCACTCATAGAAACCGTGCAAAATTAGTACTTTGATGAAAATTTCTGTAGTTGGATTGAATGCATAATTTTTATTAATATAACCAAAGTCTTTTAAAGTTTTTGAGTGAGTTTATGTGCTAAAACAAACACAACTTGCATTTTTGAAAATGTTAGGATCCAAATAGCCAATCAGCAGCGAGCTTTGGCTGACCAATCAAACTGCACAGAGGCTAAATCTATGAGCCAATCAATGTTGTCATACTTTCTGACTATAAATAGGCATGAAAAGCATCGAGAAATTTAATTTAGCTCTGGCTGCGGGCAAGGATAAAGGCCTTTGCTTTCATCAGTACTGAGCAGGGGCATCATATCATTGCGCTTCATGAAGAGGGTTACTCCTGTCCAGAAATAGCCAAGAAAGTGAAATACTATCGCACCACAGTGATCTGAGTGGTTGAAAAATACCAAATAACTGGTTCAGTTGATGACAGGCTCTGCTCTGGAAGACCAAGAAAGTCGACAAAAAAACAAGATCGGGCTCTGCAACGCATTTCGATGACTGACAGGAAGGTCACCTCACCTCAGATTACAAGAATTTGGGTGAAACATATGATGCAAAAGAGTGCACAAACACAGTGTGTTGCAGACTGCTTGCCAGAGGGTTCAAAGGCTGCAGGGCTCAAAGTAAACTTTTGCTCACAGACATTCAATGCTCTCATTGACCTGCATGGGCCAAGAAGTATGCCAAGTGGACCAACGATCAGTGGGCCACGGTCATCTTTAGTGGCGAGAGCAATTTCTACATGACTGGAAATCAGTGCAATAAGTATGTCAGAAGATTTCCAGCTGAAAAATTTTGGCTGTACTGCCTGAATCTATCTGTGAAGCATCCATTGCACGTAATGATCTGGGGCTGTATCACTGCTTCTAGTATTGGTTAGATACAAATTGTGCAGGGAATCATGAATTCCAAGTAGTATGTTGAAGTTCTGGAAAAGACCATGCTTCCTTCAGCTCAGCAACTTGTAAGGAAAGACTTTTACTTCCAGGATGACAACACTCCTTGTCATCGAGCCAAGTCTGTCCAACAGTGGATGAAGAAACATGATGTTTGACTCCTGGATTGGCCAGCTCAGAGCCCGGATTTGAACCCAATTGAGAACCCGTTGGCCAAGATTGGTCATGAAATAAGCAAGAAGCATCTGAAGATCAAGCAGCAGCTGATTTAACCCATTATTGCAGCCTGGCATCATACTGTCACCAAAGATCATGTGCAAAGGCTTACAGAGTCTACGCCGAAGCGATGCCACCTGGTAATAAGCAATAAGGGCTGGCCAATTTCATATTAGTAACCATGTTTGGTTACCTAAACGGTTGTTTCCAGGCCACAAACAATAAAAATGTTAACAAAACACTATCATCAGCCTTAGTAATTGCAACATGGATGCCACTGAATATCTATCAATTAATCTGTTTCCATAGTCATTGTAAACATGCAAGAAAATTCACAATCCCCATCCAAACAGCACTAAATTGCAAAAAGCTTTTGTTTTTCACTTAAAAACTACCAGTTATTTATTTAAATATAATATCTGCATAGCAGCTAGCATAAAATATTATAAAATCAATGGCCTATCCAAAAAATGTCATAAACCGTAAACCGTGCAGGACTTTTTCACAACTGTACATCTCCGAGTACCTCCCTGAATTTTAAAGAACTTTTCCAATGCATCAGAAGCTCTGCCATTGTTGAAGGCATTAAGTAAGTAATCCTGTAAGCAAATATCTGTGAAATGAACAGGGAGGGGAAGGGAGAGAGATTATCTAGTCCTTCATAAAGATCACCTTACATTGCTAAATGAGATCCTGCAATCAAAATCTTTGAAGAGGCATATTTGCCTGTTAAATATATAAGACATGTATTTGCCTTATCTCTGGATTAACATCTATTTTTTCAACAGTTTCCATGGTTCCCTAGGTTCCCTCAGGAGATTGTTCCCTCAGTTCTGAATTCCCTCAGTTTCCTAGGTTTCCTCAGGAGATTGTGTTAAAAAAAACATTTTTAACTATGAAATCTATGAACACAAACATAGTAGTGGGAATTTTTATTCATTGCAATTCATCTGTTAGCCTGCTACTTTGCTGTTGTTATAAACATAACAAGTGGATCATGTATGTCAGAAGTGAATTGTATTGTGAAGTTTTTTTATTTCTTGTTATGTTTGTAAAGAGGTTGCCTAAAAACTGAACATTATTTCAAGAATTCATCCAAAATAAATAGGCTGAAAAAAGCTAACACAGACCTAATTAATAAATGGATTTCATTTTCATAATTGTCAGGTGTTCTGTCACTGGAATGGTAAGTTTTAGCTTTAGAAAGCCATTATATGATTTTAGAAGTTTTCTAAGAGCATCAAGAACAAATATTTTTTGAAGAAATAATTGTTTTTCTGTTCTACATATACAAGAATGAACAGAACATCTCTACATGAACTTTATTCCACATTCCTCACTTTCTCTAGCATAGTCATTTAAAAAATGATAACAGTACCTTTTCCGGTCAGCCCATGGTCCATAATTAAAATCTGTTCCTTTGCCACAAACAATATCTAATCCCCAGCATGGTGGTAAGTCTTGCAATTTACTATCTTCATTACTTGTCTCTCCCTCGTTGCTTTCATCAGTTTCTTCTGGTACAAGACCTATAGTTTGGGAAATAGTTCCCTCCATAACATATATTCAAATAACTCATAACTTGAAGTCTTCACTAATGGATCATAGAACCAAGTACATAAAGGATCAACAGATATTTTACAAACCTACTAAAATTAAAAACCAGATATATACAGATACAACAAAAATTCTAACAAAATGTATTGAAATATTTTGTACTGACCCAGAATTGTAAGAAACTTAAGAATTTCCCAGACATCATGAGAATCAACATTTACCTAAATCCAGTACTTTGCTACATTGGTTAATATTTTCCAATTGTAAAGAAGGTAAGGCAAAAAGCAAAGAAGAAAAAAACTAGATCTGTTACACCGTCTTGAAATATGGACATGCAATCCAATTTTAGATGTATTTTTGCTAATATTTCTATCAAACAATTCCTGCTGTTTTACATTAGCAAATACTATACATAATCTGATAATGGCATAATTATAAAAATTTTCAGAAGGGTTGATTTTTTGGGGGAAAAACAGCTGATAGGTTGGGCTGGTGAGCTAATTGACTTAAGATCAGCTAGTAAAGTTTGAAATTTGCACAGTAGCACAGTAGCACCTCAAATAATACAATGATTTAAAACTAATTGTTCAATTAATGGCCATTAGTAATAGCCTATAGCTATTTAGAATAGAGTCAAACTGGGTACCAATCCATGATGAGGAATTAAGTCATCTTTTTAAGTTAAAAAGCAAGACTAAATTGAATCAAAATGGGAAAAAAATACTCTCTGTAAAAGGGAAAGGTTAACTATTCTAGGAATGTTTCCAGTTCAAAACATGGAAAAAACCTTAAGATCTTGAAAATTGTTATTACATTTAAATGAGAAGATTCACACATACCTGGTTCATCCATATAGTAATAGATGTCAACATCATTTGACTGCATCACAACAAAACCTTCTCCCATTAATCTTGGAGGCCTGTGATGAAAAAGAAACAAAAAATGGAAAGGAAAAATGTAAACATTGCATTTATCAATGGGATTCTAGTCTATGGAAATTTACAATCCATATGTCGGTCTTTAAGAAGACTGCCACAAGATTTATAATAAATTTTTTTGACTGTTAAAAGTTAAGATATAACCTTTGTGTTTCTGGTTAATTTACTTAAGAACTTTTGAAAGGTTTTCAGGCAATATAAAAAATCTGCATTTTTCTCATGCTCAAACTGATGCAAAATGTTGTTGCCTAATTCATCAATAGTAATGTATTGATAAACATATTAACATTTTCTAGTATTAACTAAATTAACGCTGAATTAAAATGTTTATTTTATTTGCTTCAAAGATTTTATTCAAATCATTTGAAAGCATATATTTTTGAACTTTAACATGATAAGCTTCCTAAAATTATTGAATTGTGGTAGAGAAAGTTGTTGTAGCTAAACTAAATTTTTAATTGAAAAACTTTCACAGTAGAAATTAAATATATTGGTTTAATTTTTTCTTTCAAAGTTTTATCCTGTCCTATGTTTCAGTCATTTATAATCGGTTCCTGTTAAAATAAAAGATAGATGCATTCTGAGAGTATATAGCACTATTCTTTTAAACAATGTGCCCTGGCCATGATAATAAATATTTGGTTGTAATTACTATTTATCCTCTTGCAAGGGGATAATCCAGAAATTAACCATCAAAAAAACAAAATAATGCTAGGTGTTCCAAAAATTATGCCTACTATACATGCAAGCACTCAATAAGGCAAGTCTCATTTCCCACCATCATGTCATAGAGACATCTATGATGCTTCCTTAGAATTGTAAATTATTAAGATTCCTTCAATCCCAAATGGCTGGTTACCCCACTACCATATTATATGTTCTGTAGTTTTAACTTATAATACATACTCATCATTTTGAAGACCAACATATCTTGGACTTGGAACAAGCATAACTCTCACATTTTCCAGTTTTCCTTTTAGAATGTGCATAAACTGATCCAGATGGCTTGAAGGTGGCTTTGTGGTATAAGTTAAGGAAGCATCATCAAAGTTAATACATATAGTCTGAGGCAGATAATGATTTCCAAAGGCTAAGCGGCCCTAATTTAAAAGAAAGACAACCACCTGTTAACTTTTAATTCTTTGTAACAAGACATTCTTTTTAAACAATTTTCCTTATCATTTTAAACAAACCATATGTATCATCTGTAGATACATATGTAATGTATATAGAAATGTAAAAATATATATGTAGAAATATATGTAATCATTTTCACATGCATGCACATTATTTGAATCATGTCAACTAAATAATGCTTCCAAGACCAAAATGAAATATTATAATGACTATTGAAGAAAGTGATCTTCAAAAACCATAGAAAATCTAAAATGCAGATAATCAGGTTCTTTTTTACTTACTGTGCTAACATTGACTTTAATTACAGGAATAAGAGATCTCCATGAAGATGAGGGGTCATAAGAATCACTTTTTGCTTTGACACTGAAGGAAGAAAACGAATTAAGTTTACATACCGAACAATAAAAATTAGAAGCTCCATAGTAACATGCAAAGCAAATCATATTAAGAAAATAGAAAAGAACTTCATGACCAGAGAACTGCAGAAAAACACAATACTTGCCACACATATATTTAAAAAGCTAAACATATATAACACAGTGCTACAATATAATTTATGACAATTACCTTAAAACTTTCCCACCATGCATCCTTGCTTTTCTACCTTATGTTAATAATCACATAAGTGTGGGATGGGATGGAATGGGTTGGGATGGGATGGGATAGGATAGGACGGGACAACTTTATTTGGCCAAATGTGATTAGAGACACAAGGAATTTCTCTCTGGTGCAGGAGCTTTCACTGTACAAGCAACAGAATTATAATACTAATAACACCAATAAGAGGATGTAATAAAGAAGATAACCAGAAGGATAATAATATACTACAGCCAGACTACATGGGTACAGATACATAGACATTAGACAGAACTGTGAGAATTAGGTGTTCAGCAGAGGGTGGGTGGTACAAGAGGAAAAAAAAACTGTCCCTGTGTCTAGTTGTATTGGCATGCATCCCAAGGGGAGGAATTGAAACAGTTTATGTCCAGGATGTGAGGGGTCTGTAGATATTTTCTCAGTCCTCCTTCTGACCTGCACAATATACTGGTAATCCGCAGGTTACAAGCATTCCCTTAGCAAATGTTTGAAGTTACATAGTGTGCCCTAGTGTTTACAAATAAGTCCCGAAACTATAAACGTTGGAGCACCATCGCAGTTGTTCACTTATGAAAAATTGCAGAGGCTTTGCAATATCCGTCCTGCCTATTCTCCTCTGCTCCACACTTTGCTGGCCAAAAAGGAGCTTTGGAGGGGCAGGCCTGCCCCCAATGCTCCATTTTAGCCTGCGCAGGCCTCACCCAGCACTTTGTCTACCAAAACAGAGGTTCAGAGGGACAGACCCGCCCCTCCAATGCTGTTTTGGCCTGTGCAGGCCTCACCCTGTACTTTGCTAGCCAAAACAGAGCTAAAGGAGGGAGGTCTGCTGTAGCCAATGATGTTCTTCAGGCTTCTCCACAGTTGTTGGCTCATTAGCTGAGAACTGATTTCTCAGCTTTTTGGAGCAGTTTCTCTTTGGTGCCCTGATCTCTCTTGTTAATACATTCCCAGTCTGATTGTACAAAAGCCTATCTCCCTTCTGTGCCATACAGAGCACATTGATGAATGAACTGAAAATAACAAATGAATCAAAAATACTAGGTTTATCTTCAGTAAATATCTAAAAAAAATTGTGAAGTCATTATTAGAAAATTTAATATTTCAACCTCAAGAGTGTCATGTGGGAAGAAAATTTGTATTAGTGGCACCTATTATGAGACCAATTGTGTTTTTAAATACTGCAATAACTTTTTCCCACAGACTTTCCACTTAAGAAAACAATGATTCTAAAAATAGAGATGTCTTATATAAACCTGAAAAACTAAATAATTTTCCACAAGAGTTGTAAAGCCATGGGTAGGGAACTATGGCCCATGCTGAATCAGGAATTCTGGGAATTGAAGTCCACAAGTCATAAAGGCGACATAATTCCCTACATTTGTCTTTGGCCAGTAATCTCCTGGACATGCTCTCGGCTTCCACTACTGTAATTAGGCTAAAATATGAGGCAAAACAAAACAATTGCAGGCAGTTCCACTAATCTTTTAAGAATATTTTCAACTGTATTATGCAAAACCTAATGTCCTATTCTGAAATGCCACATTGCTACAATGTTTAATTAATTTTAGCTTCAATCCAGACAAGTAAGAAGAGAAAGCAGAAAGATTATTTATATTCCACCTGGGAACATTTTCCAAATAATTTTCCGAGAATCAGAAAATTACCCTGAGTAGTTCTACAGTACAGGAGCTGGACAGAAAGGGTGTTGGTACTTTCCTGACACACCCATTCTCCTTGAGCTGCGAAGAGCATCCAGTAGTGGAAGATGCTTCAGTCTCTGCTTATCTAGGCTGGGCTTAATTTGCAGAACACTCCTCCTCCACGGGACTCCTCCCTAGCATTCCCCAGTTTTGGTGAAGATGAGAGAAACAAAACACCCTCGTTCTTAATACTGTAAAAATTCGTTGGCCGAAACAGGATCCCACCAGATGGAAGAGGGTGGGGCTGGATGCTCTTTGCAGCTCAAGGAGAACGGGCATGTCAGGTAAGTACCAACGCCTTTTCTCCCATGAGCTGCTCAGAGCATCCAATAGTGTGACATACCATAGCTTGGCCTGTCCTACAGGAGGGACTCCGTCTGTCTTGGGATTCCCTCCTGGTCCCTGTGGACCCGTTGCAGAACCCTTCTGCCAAAGGAGGCCTCGGCTGATGCAAACACATCTATTTTATAATGCCTAATGAAAGGCGATGGAGAGGCCCAGGTTGCAGCAAAACAGATGTCAGTGATTGGTGCCTGTGTGACCCATGCTGCCGGTGTTGTGGCGCTCCTTGTGGAATGAGCTGTTATGCCCCAGGGCACCTGAAGTGCTTGAGTCTGATACGTTTTCGCTATTGCGGTCCATAGCCAACGGCCTATTGTGGTGGATTAGACCTTGCATCCCTGATTGTTGGCTGAAAAGACACAAATAAAGCCTCAGTTTTTCTAAAAGAGGCTGTGCGGTGAATATATATTCATAACGCTCACCTCATGTCCAGCTGATGCCATTATCGTTCCAGCCCTTGGGAGGGCTTGGGACAAAAATTAGGAAGTATCAGTTCTTGTGCTCTGTGAAAGGCTGAATTAACTTTGGGTATGAACATAAGATCGGGATGACGGAAAACCCTGTCAGAATGGAAGACGCAAAGATTTTGTCTGATCGACAAGGCTGCCAGTTCCAAAATATGACAAGTGGAAGTGATCGCTTCAAGAAAAACTACTTTATACATCAGAAATTGGATATTTGACGATTGCAAAGGCTCGAAAGGACACTTAGTGAGTGCAAGAAGGACCTTTTTAAGGTCCCAAGTGGGATAACGGTGAACCGTTGGCAGGCGTAAGTTTGTGGCTCCTCGAAGGAAACTACATGCGTGGATGATGGGAAATAGATAGGAGACCTTCATAAGTGACGACTGATGCCAAGGCTACCACCTGTCTTTTCAACGTATTAGGTGATAATCCCGTCAAGCCCCTCTTGTAAGAACTCTAGGATCTGAGCCACAGATGGAGAAATGGGATTGAGACTTGGTACACCATTTGCAGAAACTGGACCACATGGCATTGTAGATGCGAATTGTTGAGGGGCATCTGGCAGCTTGGATGGTGGCGATAACTGTTGGAAAAATTTTCACTCTTCAGATGACTCCACTCAACCTCCAGACGGTCAGGTGCAACCACTGAGGGTCTGGATGTTGAAGGGGTCCTTGGGTTAACAAGACCTGTCTGGCGAAATTCTCCATGGTGGTGATACAGAGAGACCGTGGAGGTCTGCAAACCACAACCGTCTGGGATAGTAGGGAGCTACCAGAAGCAGTTCCGCCCTCTCGTCCAGCAGCTTCTGGATGAACTTGGGGATCAGTGGAAGTGGCGGGAATGCGTACAGAAGACCCAGAGGCCAACGGCAATGGAGCGCATTGAAATTCTCCGCTCCTTGTGAAGGGTATCTGGAAAGAAATCTTGGGAACTGAGCATTGAGGGGGGAAGCGAACAGGTCTACTACTGGCTGCCCAAATGTCCTGACCATCTCTTGAAAGAGGGTCGGATGGAGGCGCCATTCTGATGGATCTATCATGGCCCTGCTTAGCCAATCTGCCTGTGTATTCGCCAGTCCTGAAATGTGTTCTGCACTGATGGAAATCAGGTTGTTCTCTTCCCAATGACACAAACGCTCTGCTTCTCGCATGAGGTGTTTCGACTGAGTTCCCCCGTTTATGTGAGCTTTCGCAGTTATGTTGTCAGTCAATATTAACGTGTTGGTTGTGTACCTGTGGAAGGAAGCTGCGGCGAGCCAGGTGTACTGCTCAAGGCTCCAGCCAGTTTATGCTGCACGATCATTCTATGGAGGACCAGCGGCCTTGGGCTGTGAGCAATTGAAAGTGAGCTGCCCATCCAATCAGGCTGGCATCGGTGATGATGGTAAGTCTCTGGGGCTCTTTGAATAGGCAACCTTTGTTTATGGCTGGTCTGGTCCACCAGAGGAGAGATATGAGGACCTGTGATGGAACTTTGACCTTGTATTTGGAGTTGCTTCGGCCGGATCACTGGTACGGGAGCAGGAACCACTAGAGGGATCTAGTGTGGAGCCAGGCCCAAGGAATAATAGATATACATGAGATCATCTTGCCTAACAATTTTGATAGATCAGTTAGAGACACCCTCTTATGAACCCTAACCTCCTTAACTAATTGATGAATGCTGTTTTGACTATCTGGTGACAGGAAAACTTTTCCTTCCACTATATCTATGACTGCCCCCAGATGGATTAATCGAGTCGAAGGTGTTAAATGACTCTTTTTCCAATTGATTGAGAACCTATGCAGTTGTAGGGTTTGTAACATGGTCTGAGTATCTATGGCTGATTGATGAACAGAAGATAACAAAATTAAGATGTCATCCAGGTAACACTGCAGTCGTATGGGGACACCCCGGAGATGAGCAGCGAGGGCTGCAAGAACCTTTGTGAAGGTCCTGGGGGCAGAGGCTAGTCCGAAGGGAAGAGCCACATATTCAAAATGGAAATTATTATAACAAAATCGTAAACATTTATAGTGGGAAGGCCCAATTGAAATATGTAAGTACGCCTCCATAAGATCTATTGATGTAAGGACATCACCTTTTCTGATACCAAGTAAGATAGATTGTAAGGTGTGTATTTTAAATTTGCAATATACTAAAAATTGATTTAGGCGTTTCAAATCCAAGATTGTTCTCCACCCCCCTGAACTTTTGGGAACAATGAAAAGATGTGAATAGAAACCTCGCCCTTGGTCAGTAGCTACTGGTTGGATGGCTCGTATGTTCAGTAGGTGCTGAATAGCTGTTTTCGTAAGATTTCATTTAACCAGATCTCTGGCAAGAAGGCATGACATAAAGAAGTCTGGGGGAGCAGATTGAAACTCCAGCCCGAGGCCGAATCTGATCGTGTCTCTGACCCAGGAATCAGAATTGAGGAGTCCCGTTGGTCCACAAATAATTTAAGGTGGCTGACAATGGGAGCCAGGTCTATGGGGTTATCTTGGACGCCAGAAAAATCTATTTCCTGCTCCTTGGAAGGATTTCTTGGGTTGGCCACCCTTTCTGTTCCTATCCCCAGTCTGACCTCTCTGGCTGTTGCCCTGGTCAGAAAGGTGGGGGTTTCTGGTATCTGGTTGAGAATGGTCCCTGATAAAAGGGCCGAAAGGATCCCCTCCGAATGGACTGAGAGTTTCTAGGGTCTGACTTCAGAAAAAGGGAGGGTAAAATTTTCTTTTTGTTTCGAGTCTCGATGAGTAGCGGACTGAGGGAAGGGCCAAACAGTCTGTCTCCCGCTAGAGGAGATGAAGCGAGCTTGCATTTATGTTTAATATCCGCATGCCAATTCTTTTACCATATCAAGTGTTGCGCTGTGACATGTGAAGTGATGGCTCTGGCTGAAAACTTAACTGCATGAAAGGTTGCATCAGCTGAGAATTCAGCAGCTGCTATAAGCTTTGCAATGTCTTGGTGTGCGCTCTAGTGTTGGAATTGGGGACATGCTCTCGTAATAGCCGAACCATCTGAGGGAAGAACGGGTAAAGAAGGAAGTGGCCATGGCCACTCTGATGACCCACGCATCAGACTGATGGGTCTTGCGTAGGGCTAGCTCGGCCCATTTGTCCTCCGGCTTTAACACCTCCAGCGCCTTACTGGGAATGAAGGATGAGGACGCTAATCCCGCAATGGGTTCATCTACCTCAGAAGTATTCAACAATTTTAAGAAATCTGGGACCAAATTAAAGAATTTCCTGTCGTAACCAGTGGGGGCTGGGTACACTGCTGCAGAAGCCCACTGTTTCTGTACCAGGTCTGCAAACATGTGAGGGACTGAAATCACGTCTGTTTCAACTACAGGTTGGGGGAAAATGAGATCCTCTGGTCCCTCATCTGACGGAGTTGGAATGGTAGAAGGGGCCGGCTTGTCCAGCCGCGCAGTGTTTTTGGCCTTGAACAATAGAGATTTCAAAAGTTGTGGCTGGAACAAGCCTGTAAATGCAGATTGGTTGGGGACAAGGTCCTCATCCTCAGACATCCCCTTTTCTAAGGGGTCTACTTCTGACAGGTCAGTTTCATGCACTGATTCTGATTCACTCTGGTCCATGTGCTCAATGTATTCCACCTCTTCCGCCTCCTCCTACTGCAGCTCCTGTAGGAGCATACCCCCCTTGACACTGTACCTGGGAATAGTGTAGCTCCGACCTGGCCAATGACCTAACTGATTGCAAATCATACTCAGCAGATGCGGGATGATCCCTGGTCAGAATCGCATGTTGCATCTCCATCCAGGTCTTCATTCACTCTGGCACATTGTCTGGAAGAGATTGCTCCTGTCGAAGACAGGCAGCCGTTGGTGTGAACGTCGCTTCGGGTATTCTTCGCATGGTTGGTGATTGAGCTAACTGGGACTGTTGACTCAGGGAAGCCATGCTACGCCTGGATGAGGGAGAGATCTAGGGGGGTAGGAGGGAGGAAAGAGAAGGACGGCTCTGGACTGTGAGGTGAGAAGGCTTGAGAGGTGCTGTGTGCCTCCCGTGTGCACTTATCTATTTGTTTTTCCAGTGCCTTGTGGTGCCTATTGGCATCCTTTTCTGATTCCTTAGAAGTCGCTTTTTTGTGCTTAGGATTGTGTTGAGATTTGAATTTACCCCTTGAAGTTGAGAAGTGTGAACCACTCCCCCCTGCCATTGTGATTGTGGAAAGACCAGTACGCTTGTTATTTAATGCTGTATTGTGCAGGTGGTTGGCGCGCCCAGGGACCTGGCCAAGAATGGACAGGGTGCCCTGAAATCAAATACCCCGTTTTTTATTTTTGTCTTTCTTTTTAAATATGGATATCTGCTTCAAAATTGAGTTGTATCTCAACAAATAATTTATTATTGTTATAAAATTGCAAGTATTATTATATTAGTATGATTAATATTATAAGAACATATTGGTATGCAAATATATTTCAAATTTGGATGTCTCAATCAGCCAAATCGAGAACACCTAGCAGGCCAAATTATCACTCACAGGCCTTCAATAGCTTCCCTGCACAAGCGTAGCTGGCCTCGGTGCTCACTGTTGTGCCGCTGGATAGGGAGAACTGTGAGGGTTGAGCCAACAACACAAATTAACAAAAGCCTCGAATATGTTGGAAACAAGGTTGTAATGATTCCTTGGGGTATTTTGTGTAAAAAAAACCTTCAATCCGGAATAAGGATTACCTCACACAGCCTATTGAATTAGCACTCAACGCGGCCACGCGGTCCCTATACAGTAAAAAAAATGGCGACCGGATGTTATTTGTGGCACATGCGCCAGCAGCAATCTCCCACCAAGAAAAAGAGATAAGCTCCAACAGCCTTCCCTTGGGGCTAAACCAGAAGGAAGGGGTGAAATAATGAGGCGATTACACCTCCACCCCTAAACAGTGTTCTTGGCGGAAAAAAGAAACTGCGATACAACACGGGAAAAAGAGGGGAAAAAAAAAAGCCTCGCTGTTTAAATGATAAAGTGGCTCGGCAATCGTAATGACAAGGGTAGGGCTAGCGGTTGGGGGGCGAAATGACATCGAAGCCTCCCTGCGCTTAGGAGCGCATGGAGCACTTCCTGATAATGCAATCCCCGATGGCCAAATGGCAAGGGCAGCGTCGGTAAGAAAAGAACAACTGACTATCTGCAAACCTTAAAAGAGAATTCTCCTGTTTCGGCCAAGGATTCACAAGAAGCACTGCCTATCTCTCACGAGACTGAGCCAAAATTTGGGAACGCTGGGGAGGAGTCCAGTGGAGGAGGAGGAGCGTTCCGCAAATTAAGCCCAGCTTAGATAAACAGAGACTGAAGCACCTCCCACTACTGGATGCTCTGAGCAGCTCGTGGGAGAAACTAGGTATCATCAATCTCAACACATTCAAAAGCTATCTTCAGTCTACAAGAGAGGTTTTTCAACAGCCTTAGCAAGATTGATTCAGTCATCCCCCAGCCCTCATTTTAGCATTTTCTAGATTTTAAGAAGGGAGGAATTTTCTTTGAAATATATTTACCAATATTAAACTAAGGGGGACAATTTATGAATATGTCTGGGTTTTTTTAATGCACTTTTATTTTGGTATAGTCCTGTTTTGCTTTCTTTTGCTTTTGTATATTTTTTTCTTTTTTTGGAGTTTGTATTTTAATGTTTTGAATAAAATAAAACATTGACTAAAAATAGTTTTCAACAAGCAGGTGATATTTGATGGAGGGGAGAAACACAGCCAGGGCAATCAACCAATCTGTTTTGATGGTCCTATACCTGTGACGGAGAACATATGGCATGCATGCCAGAGGTGGTACGCAGAGCCCTCTCTCTGGGCATGCAAGCCATTGTGCCAGCTCAGGTCTACCATGCAGGTCTCTGCCATGCATGGAAAGTGGGGCACTTGTGTGGAAGTCATGCGTGCATGTGTGGGGGGTGCAGGAGAGTTGCATGTGAGGCGCATGTGCAAGGCATGTGCACATTGCATTTTGGGGATGTGGGTGTGCATGTGTGCTTTGGGCACTTGGTGCCAAAAAGATTAACCATAACTGTCCTATATGGTATACATTAGGACAGTCTCTTTTGCCAGCTCCATACCTGTGTCAGGATAGGCACTAGTAGTAGGAGCAACACATTTTATACTGATATAGTTTTTGCTAACGTGGAGACTAATAGATGTACTTTAACTTGGTTAAGTGAAAAAACTGATAAAATAAGTATACTCCCAATCATCATCATCATCATCGCCACTGCCTACCCACTGCAGGATGAAGGCCTTTTTTGCATGTTTCCAACCAATATGGTCTTGAACTTTCCTTTAACAGTTGGGTCCCAAATACTTGCTGATATCACTCCATCTTGGTTTTGGGCTCTTTTGTGAATGTTTTTTATCAAGCAGAAACCATTCTATAATTGCCTTACTCCACCTGCCATCAGTTCTTATTGCTATGTGACCAGCCCATTTCCATTTCATTACAAATTAAAATGTATTGCTATGCACAAAGATAAGAATTTCCATTTCCAATTCAATACAAAAGCTACAAATGGAACAAAAATCCATGGAAAGATACATGCTTGGCATCACAAGACAAGATAGAAAGACCTGCACATGGATTAGAGAAGAAACGAAAATATACAATGCCATCAAAAGAGTAAAAGAACTGAAATGGAAATACTCCCAATAACGAGACACATTTCATTTAAAAGAGTGCATCTATTTTCTCTTTAGTTGTAGATAATGTATTAATGTATAAATGCCTCAACTGTAAAGCATATTACTGAACAGGCCAATTCTTTCTAAAAACCCAATGCACTAATCAGTAGGTACAAGCTAAATAATTACATGTTTAAACTAAGCATAAACCACTTTCTGTAGAGAAAGTGTTAGAACCAAAGGAATGGATCATTTTTAAAACTTTGTTGTATTTTTTTTTAATAAAATTTAATTGGTAAAGCAGTAAAGTTAGCACCATGTTCAAAGACTTATGTGAATAAACACAATCCTTACCTGTCAAGATTTGTATGTGTTTGCTCTTGCCCATTTTCTCGTGCTTTTTCATCCTTTGTTTTTGGAGGAATTATGGTTGGTTCTAAACCAAATAATTCCTGAAGTTGTGCATAAAGATAAGAGCGGTTGTAGACATGAAATTCAAAATCATTTACCATGATATATAATCTTGTTTCTGCTTTAGGATCTATGAAGTTAAAAAAAGATGTATATTTCATTTAGCAAACTGATTTTAAGAGTCAACCTCACAAACAAATGTAGAGACATATAATTACATGTATATTATACACAAAATCATTAATTACATGCCTCATTCACAAGGATGACCTTCTAAAATAATTAACCAACCAATATGCATAATGTATCTAATTAAGTTTGTAAACAATCACATGCATCATTTGTATTATCAGTCAATATTCAGCAAGAAGACTTATAACAATTATCTCATTAGAATACTGGTTAGTAGCTTCTGTCTAGTGGCCAGCCAGTAAGATGGACATAAAACACTATTAATTAAAAACAAAATAGGTTTTAGCTATGGCTTGAATTCTTCTCCAAGATAGATAAAATCATTGGAAAGAATTACAAACACTCACAGTAGCAAAACAAAAAACCCTCTATGTTACTGTGAAGTTTAAATGACTTGTTTCGAAGATGTTTCCTAAGACCCACTTTGGATTTTTTCTATAGAAAAACAAGGTTTTTGTGTCTTTTCTATCCATTAACATGCCAATATCCTAAATGGCTAGGAGGGAGGAGAAAAACGATCAGTTGATAAAAGAGATACAGGCTAACAAATAAAAGCAAATAAAGGCAGCCAACAGATGGCATTTTCATATATATTTTCACCCACAACCTTTCATTTGCAAAGCTATTACTCTGTCTGGAATGGGGCAATTAACGACAGGCACATGGCTGAGCCCACTTCACTGCGGGCTGGCCATGGCTGACCCAAGGCAGGCAATCAACCTTCGCCCAATTCATAGCATAGGACAAGTCGCTGAGTGTCCCAGACACCAATCCATGCACCAGACGGTGGGCTCTGTCTTCCCACTGGATGCAGTCCTGCCAGCTCAACTTCAGAAAGGTAGAGGGGCAAATGTGTTGTTTTTTTCCTGGCAAGAAGCAAAATAATATGACTCGCTACGGTTTGTGTGCAAAGATCAGATCAGATTTGATTAGGGTAAATACTGCAATCCCAAATTATTGGGACTCTGAACATATCACTACCCTGGGGCACTGCCCTGGGGCACTGCCCTGTGATCACTGAGGGAGAGGGGGGAGAGAAGTTGGAAGAGTAGGAGACGCCTGATATTTCTGGTGGATTTCACTATCAGGCATATTCTTCAGAGATAGGCATATTCTTCAGGCATATTCTTCAGAGACTTCATTCAGAGTCCTAATAATTTGGGGGTTGCAATCACTACCCCTAATCAAGTCCGATTCATTAATTCCGACAAGGAGAGAGAGGGAGAACTGACAATAAATTATTTATGGTCTGGACATCTGAAAAGAAGTAAATTGTAATTCTGTTTAAAGCTGCAGTGAACACCTTTTATTATAGAGAAAAGCAGTTAGTTTTATAACATAATTAGAACTTAATCTTGTATAAAGAACTACTAATCCTTGTTTTTAAAAAAGGGATGGTCTTGTTTGGGGAGGAGGAATATGTGGTGGGGGGGTAGAAGGTAGAAAAAGAGAAGATGTCTGATATTGAAATACACTAGAAAAATTGTCCAAATACGATCAAAGAAAACATACTGACTAGGAGAATAGTTGTATGACAGATCAGGATTATTGGTTTATGCTTCTATTACAAGAAAACATATTTCTTTTTAAAAGCTAATGAATTCCTGTTTTGGGATTACAACTTTTGTTGCAAACATCTTTCTGGACATTTTTCATATGCATAATGTCATTTCATCTAATTCCTCCTATGTGGGTCGGAGTGGAAGTTGAGATTTCTCTCCCTCTCCCCCATCCTCTCTCCCTCTTTCTTTTCTCTGTCTCTCTCTGAGAGAATCACTTTCTTTAATGTTTTCATTTTATTTTCACTGACTATAAATTACAGAGAATACTCTCAGCTCAAGTCAGAGAAGCTTTAAGGGTATGGTTGACAGTTCCTTTTCCAAGAGGATTCCTTCACATTTATAATGCCTCTTCCTTAGAGGCTTTGTTATACAAATGTGGCTGAAACTGATAATTCCAAAGTACTTCATTTCAGGTTCCTTTTCTTCTTTGTAATCTGATAGGAAAGTTGCCTTTAATTTCAGCACTACTTGTCACTCAGGTATTATGTAAAGTTTTCTGATATATTCTTCAGAATGCAGGAAGCCTCATCCTGAAACTGAAAACAAATTCCTGATTTCTGGATGTGCTTGGAAGGACTCCATTATTAGCCAAACTCTCCCTTTCACCATGCATCGCTGCCTGCCCACCCACTCACTGCCTTGGCACAAATCCACAGCATTCAGCCAAGGGGCTCCTTGCAAAAGCTTGGAATTTCTGGAAGGCAACAGATTGCAGAGACCCACTGAATTGCTCCTCTGGTTTGCCTTCTCCCATCCCATCCATCACGCTCATCCCAGTCCCTACGTGCAAAGTACAGCAGGTCATATTATTCTGTTTCTTGGGAAACAACACATTTGCCACTCCCCCAACCTTTCCAGTTTCCACTTCAGGAAGCCGAGGCAGCAGGATTGCGCCCAATGGGAAGGCAGAGGCCCACTCTTATGTATACGATTGGCTTCTGGGACACACGGCTACTTGTCCTGTACTGTGAATTGGCCAGGGACAAATGTCCCTCAGCAAATCACCTGGAACAAGGGTGTGGGAGAAGAGTGCTGGCAGAGAGCCAACTGAGGATGAACCTCCGTGGTGAGTTGGCCTGCAGCAGGAGAAGGGTATGTGCAGTGATATGGGTACAGTCATGTGTGTGTGGCTTGTTAAGCCTGGGTTCCCCAACCAGGGTTAGGGAGACAAGCTAAACA
>BLBF01000039.1:536235-557292 GCA_015471245.1 Laticauda colubrina
ATTATTTCACCTAAACCAGTTAGGGTAAACAATGTTATCCCTAACATGGCTAATTATTCTAGACTCTACTCTGTCCTCTGTACTGTATCGCTGTCCATTTTATTGCCATTTTCATGTTTATTCCATGTTTAAATTACATGCAAAGTCATGATTAGAGTTAAAGCATTAAATAAGATTGGAATGGTTCTGCTGTTCCACTTAAGACATTATAGAGTACAGTAGTCCTTGACTTACAGTAGTTCATTTAGTGACCATTCAAAGTTACAATAGCACTGGAAAAAAATCACTTATGACAGTTTTTTACACGTGACCATTAAACCATCCCCATTATGATCGTTGCAGTTTCCGGGAGTCATAAGATCAGCTTTTGCGACCTTCTGGCAAGCAAAGTCAATGGGGAAGTCAAATTCACTTAACTTTATTACTAAGTTAAGGACTGCGATGTTTCCCCTAACAACTATGTAAAATAAAATGGGTTAATATTAGCTTAACAATTGTTTCATTTGACAAGACAAATTTTGGGCTCAGTTGTGGTTGTAAATCAAGGACCCCTTGTACTACAGGTCTCACTTGTGCCTATTAAAACACCTATGTGATTAAGGTGGACACAATCTCATTATATACTGAAATCTTATGAGATTTTGACATCTTATCTTACAAGATTTTTACTATTTATTAAAACCAATCTAATTAATTTTATTTAATGTGAAATTCCACAAATTCATGTTGCTGTAATCCATATTTTATATGTTGTTCTTCAAAGTTTTCAAGAATATTATCAGTTTAAATGAAAAGGTCAAGAAGCACTGTTACACGGCACAATGTTTAAATGGTAAAAATTAATTGTTATAAACTTAGAAAATTAAAAAGCTGTAAGTGATGATAAATAATAAAGTAGAATATCAGTGATTCACATATTTTTAGCTTCATAAGGTATGACCCAATTAAACATAATTTTGTAAAATTAACTCATTATTTTTCTTTAAAGACAACCTTATTACTTATCTTCTCAAGAGACATGAACTCCTTTGATATTTCAATAAACTGGGTCTCTTAAACTACATTACATAACTAGCAGTTTTCTATGTACTCTATAATTATCCAGAAAGTAGTAGAAAATTTACTTTTTCCTTAAAATCACATAAGAGTACTACTGCACACAAATCATTTTGAACACTTTTAATTGGATACTTTTAGAAAATTATTTATTCACTTTCTAACTATACACAATGAAGAAAAATATCTTCAGAATGTAACATTTTCAACTTGAGAGGTACAGCAAGACAAATAAATAGTTTCACCTTTTCCAAAAAAACACACTGAAACAACTAGCTTTCTAGGGCATTTATAGCTTATAACAAATTAAGCCATCCAAATAATAAAGAATTATGACAGTAAAAATTTATCCTTGCTATTGGCCTGATGTCTAATGGACTAAAACATAAGGAATCGAAGTAATCTCATTTTTTTCAAAAAATCAGTTTGAGAACAATTAGTTTCTTTCTTGATTATCACCTCTGCAGTTTTTTCCAACCAGATTTCAAATGTTTGGAGATATTAATTTTCCTGATGGAAATTCCAACTATCATAGCTCCATATTTAGGATACTTTAGCTTCAAACATCTAGAGAGTTGATTTTAGCACAATAATCCTGCATTTCATTGGTGATATAGATCTATACTTACTGAAATTTTGCCCTTATAATAGGCATTTTATTTTTTAATCTCTCCTGCCTATTTAAAACCCATGTTGCCCTTTGGAAATCATTGCAAGCTAAGATAATGTAAATGAACATTGAAAAAGCATAGATTACAAATGATACTTCACTAATTTATCAGCTAATGGGAAATAATGCAACCACAAATTCAGTGAAGCATTAAATGAGAAAATGTCAACCACCTTTCTCAATAGGCTTAAATACCTACACTAGGCAGTTTCAAAATATTTGACTTTAAAATATATTTATACAACCTTTTTCCCATTTCATTGCATCAATGACTTTCTTTTGCAACTACAAATAATAATAATAATTTATCCTGTGTAATCATTTATTTACTACAATATCTAGCAATATCTCTCTAAATGGCAGAAACTTACCATGTTGCTTCTGCTTTGGATTGTACATCTTCCACCAACGAAATATAATAAATCCATCTTGGATCCTAAAAAATATTTACACAAATAAAGTATTTCAAACAGCTGTTAAACTGCATACTATATTCTACATGCAATTAATAAGAAATTGTTTCAAATAACACCAAGGTGAATATATCATCCTGTTTTTGGAATCTGAAAAGATACCAAAGAGCTGAAATACCAAAACACATGCATTCATAGCTTCTTTGCAATTTGTTCAAGGATCTGAGTTTTTCAACCCAAATCTGCCCACAGACAGATTTATCTTTATAACTTTCACTAAGGTAAGGAAGAAGGGAATTTTCTATGCTGATTCTGCACCTATCATGAATTCCTGGATTTATAGGTAGTCTTCGACAATTGAGCCCAACATTTCTGTTGCTAAACAAAACATTTGTTAAATGAATTTTGCCCCATTTTACAACCTTTCTTGCCCTTTCTTGTTAAGTTAGTATCATGGTTGTTAAGTGAATCTGGCTTCCCCACTGACTTTGTTTATAAGAAGGTTGCAAAAGATGATCACATCAATTTAACAGTCTATCAGATTTTACTTTCATAAAGTAATGTGAAATTACTGTTATCTCCAAGTCTCTTTACCTTTAACAAATAGATTCTCTCAACTCTGATAGATCATGGATATCCTGAAAGTCTGGCCATTCATGCCTACATTTCTATCACTTTAAAATTAGGATTTTAACTCATGTAGACTATTTTGCTGGCCTTATTTTCTGAACTTTTTAATGTGAAAGCTAAAATATTCTTCATGTTGTGTGCTAGTTGACCTTCTCCTGGATCAGGAGGAGGCTCACAAGTCACTCGTGTCATAATTACCTTCAGATTGTACAACTATAATGTGTTCTACACATGGTTGCTTTGCTCTAATTCCAGACGTTTCTCAAAACCTGACTGTGATGCTAGGCCTGGCAATGGAGTGGTTTCAAGGAAATGGAAATACTCTTAGATGGCTCCATCCTGCTTAATTTTTAGATTTTTATAGTGTTTTTGTGTGTTTTTAAATAATTATTTATTTTTATAATGTTTGTATTTTATATATTGCTGTTTTATTAACTATTGTATGGAATCACTTTTTGTGAAATGGGTGGCCATATAAATGTCATTAACAAATAAATATGATGAATAAATATGGACCAAAAGATATGCATAGGTCAGACATTCCTGCTAAAGCTCTTGCAGTTCACTGCCATTCATAAGTATATAACAGATCTGCTAGATTATTGTGATCCAACTCTAGTAGAATAACATTTTATTACATAAGGAAAATCTTGAATTTACAGAGATAGTCCCTTTTAGAAATGTTTGCATAATCACAAAATAAGTACCTAACTTTTTTTTCTTTGAATTATTTTTATATCAGTGATGAAAATGCAAATGAAGATATTATATTCTAAACAATATTAGGGCCTATCTTTATCTATATGCAATGCTATAATGGAAATAAAACTTAATAAAGCCATGGCTTTGAAATAAACAGTATAAATGTTAAGTACCTAATGGAGAAATCTTCTGTAATATAATAGATTTCACGAACCATGATTTTTCCAGACAGAACAGAGAATGAGAAGGATCCTGCAATAAAAAGGTTTCTGTTAAATCACAGAATACCAAGAAGTCTTTTAAGTTCTCGAGATGTACTTCCCTACTTTCCAGAATAATCCAATTAAAGCTTCCCAGAAAACGAATATCTAACTTCTGCACAAATGAAAGGAAACCTATCACCGTGATTAAGAGTAAGAGCAGGTCAACAGTTTATAAAGGTTTAAAGGATTCCCCTATCCAGTTGGGACAGGCTCAAGCAGGCAGCATACTCATCTTCAATTCTCAGCCAAGGGAGCTTGCACTGTCTAAGAGACTCTTTCATCATCATGTGGCCAGCATGAAAATATGGAAACGCAGTAATCTTCCCACCAAAGTAGTATCTATTTATCTACTCACATTGACATGCTTTTGAATTGCTAGATTGGCAGCTGCTAGGAACTGGAGCTCACCCCGTAATCCAGCAATTCCAATCTGAAACCCAGGCTGTTGGCTTTTCAGGTGACAAGCGGAGTGTCTTAACTTCTGAGCTACCATATTTTTCAGAGTATAAGATACACGTTTTCCACCCTCAAACGTGGGTGGAAATGTCTGTGCATCTTATACAGCGAATGTTACTGAAGCCCTGTCCACTCACCGATCCCCACCCTTCGGCCTCTGCCTCCCAGCAGTTTGCCTTCTTGCAGCAAGCAGCAAACAACAAACAGCCTGGTCAGCTTTAGCTGTGCGCCCCACTTTCGGCCTCCGCATCCCATTTTTTGCTTCCGCGCACCCAGTTTTTGCCTTCTGTGCGCCCCATTTTCTGCCCATTCTGATCTCCGCTGCCCAGAACAGGCAAAAAAATGAGGCACGTAGAGGCTGAAAACGAGGAGTGCAGAGGCTGAAAACAGGATGCAGAAGCCGAAAACGGGGTGTGCAGAGATGGCAATAGGTGATGGCAATTCCTGCAGCCTGAAACAGCTGATTGCCTAAAGGCCGATCCAACCGACAATCAGCTACTTGTGCTTATCTGGCTGTGCTGAAGCTGACCAGGCTGTTTACTGTTTGCTGTAAGAAGCCAAATTGCTGGGAGGCAGAGACAGATTTTTTTTCTTGCTTTCCTCCCCAAAATCTAGGTGCGTCTTATACTTCAGAGCATAGCATTTTATACTCCGAAAAATATGGTACTCTTACTCTTAATCATAGACTACTGTCAATCTTAAATAAATATTTGTGCTTTTCTCAGTTCTCTCCACCTTCCATAGATTTTCTCTTCTTGGATAATTTTGAATCTCTGATATAACAAACACTGAACTTACTGCATAAAGAGTTATGCGGGTGCTGCTTTCTCTTGTGTCACCCTACTGTTTGTCCTGAGCAATGAGGAATGTTCTTTGTTGGAACACTGATACTGAGCAGATTATAGAAGATCTAATAGGAAGGGTGTAATGGAAACATACATCTCAAGCAACAGAAAACAACAATTAAAGGTACGGATCAATCAGTTCTAATATAGATAATAGGTGCATATTAAAAGCCTAAGAAACTCAAACTCCAAACTCAAGCACAAACTTTAACCTCTCTTTCAACCACGCTTCTAAAAGGAAAAAGAATGGGGGATTCCATTTTGCATTTATTCTATCTTCTTTTTTAAGGAAAGAAGAGGCCTCCTTCTCTTCTGGCTCACAGACAGATAACAGAGCCAACATTGGAATAAGAGATATAGTAAATATCATCAATCTAAGAACTGGCAGAAACTATGTAAAAATTAAAATATTTATTTTGTTTTACAGAAAATGATGTTGTAGTGCTTTTGTATTCCGCTTTTGGTCCTATTTGAGAATAACAACATTTAAAAACCATTCAAACCTTTAAAATAATTACTTGGTGGAAGGAAACTTCTCAAGAAAGATATCCCCCCCACTCATTTGTTCACGGATTAGTGAACATTTAGTGTTCAAATTACTGATCTCTAGAGCAGTCTACATCTTAGATTTGCATCCTACAACTGCCATGATGTATCACCATGCATGGACATGCAACTGCTTCGATTGATCCCTCTGATTCCATCAAGCAGAGGCTCCCAAGTTTTTTCCTCCCTACTGTATTATGCAAAGCTAGTAGTAAGGTCATGTTCAGTATACTGCAACCACCTACTTTATTCCAAGGAAAAATCCCTCACTACATATGTGCGTTCATGAGGAAAAAAGTGGCAAAATGTCCAGGTCTTCCTGGTTTATCTAACTGGGGAGAGTCTACTAAAGTAAAGAGTTTTCAGTGTGAGTGGCTAATATAGTTAAGAAATCCAAGTCTTATGTTATGTATATTAATGTTAAGGAATGGTTAGCAAAGAAAGAAAAAAGTTTGACTTCAGTGGATTTATCAACTTAACCTATAATGCATACAGAGACTCAAGACAATAAAATTAAAGAATGGCTAAAAAAATGACAACTTGAATAATTTTCATAAAACAAAATGTAAATTTCTAATTTGCAATAAGCTTATACTAGTTTTTTGACTGGTCTAAATTTCCTAGATTTCCAGGAATTGAGCCTCATTCACCAGGCTCTGAATCAAACAGAGTAAAACCTGCTCTGTTCCTCCCATTAAAATACAGATAAAATATAATAAAATCTTGCAGGGAAAACAACCCAATACTGGTCAGAACATCAGTGTAAAAAGCCTTGCTAACAGTCCATGCATGACATGAATCCATAGTTCCTGTTTAATCCATAGTTCCTGTTTAATCAAAAGATGCCATGGATGAATCTAATATTTTGGTTCATATTTGAATTATATTCCCAAATTGTCAATATATAGCACACAGGAGACATTTCACATGTGCAACAGTTCAGATTTTAACCACACTATTGCAATGTAATCTCAGCATGGAATTAATCTTTTCATCACACTGATGTTAATAAAATAATTTAATGTACTTAAAAAAAATTTCTTGCTAAAATCAATGGAATATAAAATATGTAACACTTCCTAGACTTTTTATCAATATAATATTACGAATGTGATTCAGAATATACTGGCATTTCATATTTCAATCAAGATGACTTACCAATATGGATATAGCCATTTTTATGTAATCTGTTAAGGATCAATGTTAAAATAAAACCAATGTTTCGGGAATTGTAATAGGTTAGGTAAATAATCCAGGCACAGGACAAAATTGTAGCTGCAAAACAAATATTCATATTTAGAGCAACGGAAATTATTTTTTTTAAAACCACAGAAGAAGTGCTACATTCATAACACAGAAATTCTTTGGAAATGAGAGCTATATGGACTGCCATAGACTCAATGGGAAGCAATATTAAGAAATTATTTAATAGTAACCAGCCATATGGTAACCAGACATATGGTAGCCATTTTGCAAGGCTGCTCATGGTCTATTCCTAAAATTCCAAATATGCTCACTGGCACACACTGGCTAAGGACACACAATATGAAGCAAAATGTATTTTAATATTTAAATTGCAAGCTGATATAAAAACGAACTTAAATAAACTTAAAGATGGAAAATTAAGAAGCTGCATGAAACTGTATTTAACATTCTACTAACTCCAATTTTGAGATTAGTAATTAAGTTCTGTTTAAAATCACCCAGGATAAAATCAATGTTTTCTAAAACAAATAAGCAACTTATAGCTGCTGCCAAGCACTTTATGTCAGATGAGATAAGATAGATATGAGATATAATATTGGAAAACACAAGAAATATTTAACAAATCAAAAATTACATACCAACAAGGAGCCAGACCACATTTGAGTTATGTTCAGTGAGGAAATTTTCCAATTGAGTGATACTGGGAACAATGCTAACATTAGTATTTCTGTCCATTCTTAGAATATTGCAGCAGGGTCTAGATGACTGCAAAAAGAAATAACAAATGGGAGTATTGTTTTGAAAAGTGCTATTGAAGTGATTTGAGATATATGTAAGAGAGATCTACTACTTTGAAATTAACATATCAAAATGAATGTTAGGGTCTTTAAGCAGCATCTATAGGATGGCAGAAATGCTGTTTCATTCAGTAGGATTCATAGGGAGAGCTTTTGTGACAGTGTAGTAGTACATACACTGCACAGCAGGAAATGGAATGGTAGTTAATTAAAGTAAAAGAAAGAGTTAATAACAAGGTACAAGTGATTTACTTGCTAAACTTAAAATACATGTTACTTTAATGATATGACCACCTTTCATATTTAAATATATTTTCATTTTTAAAATAACACTATTAAGAGTCCCTAATCAAGATTGGGGTCAAAACATTTTTTTGGAACTTGACATACCCAAACAAAAATCACTTCCTAAAACATCTGTTCTTCAATTAAAAGCTACAATCAAATTTAAGTACACATTTCTTCAAAGCCTGCTGCAGCAGACACCAGGAATAGTAAATGAAATATTAATACAATTTTTATGGCACATGCTTTTGGGAACAGGAAACAATACTAATGTTCCAAACAAGGTAAAGTAGGACTGTGAAGTTTCTCCTGCAAAAGAACGCTTTAATACAGGGGTCCCCAACCCCCAGGCCACAGAGCAGTAGGTGGCCTGTTAGGAACTGGGCCACACATCTGGAAGTAAACAGCAGGCAAACTGAACCATCACCACCCCATTTGTAGAAAAATTGTATTCCATGAAACCAGCCCGATGCCAAAAAGGTTAGGGACTGCTGCCCTAATAAACTAGTGTATTAATCAATGCCACTCTACTGATAATAATTTAGTAGGGCCATCCTATAGCATAGTACACAGGAAGAACTATGCAATATGGAAGGTCGTGTGATAATTGCTATGTTTGTAACTGCAGCAAAGATTGGAAATTGCTTCTTTAAATACGTTTTCTTGCATTTTTTATTTTCACTTTTTCCTTTCATATGTAATCTCTTCCTTTTTCTATTTCTCCTTCTATGATTCTGTAATTTTTAAAATCTTTCTAAAATATTTTAGAAGAATTTAGTCATTTTAAACATTTTCTACAATTTTAAATGTTCTAATAAGAAATACTAGATCTGATATTAGGGTGGTGGTAGTGAGTAGACACTAAGAGGAACCTGAATTATTGAATTAATAAATTGAAAAGTAGAGTGAGGTTAAAATGCACCATACTTTATTCTTCATTGGATAGTGACAATTCCAGATAGATGGAGATCTAACTCTCAAAAAGGTGTTGTAAAACAAAGACTGAAGGAGACACAATCTTCAGTCTACTGGGTTTTCCCAAAGCCTTGCTTTCAGAATCAACAGTTAGATCTCAACTGTTGCAGCTCTGACATGCATGCTAACATGGTTCACATTTTAATAAAATAAAACTAAATCATTCCAAATAATGGAAAATAAATCGCCAAGAGATAGGAAACCTCAAATTAACTTAAGCAGGATATTCAGAAAACAATTTCCACAATTCTTATCAAACTAGGATTTTATATTTGGCCAAGGGGAGGGGGGGTTGAGGCTCCTGTCAACATTGTTCTTGAAAACAGAATGCTAGATATATTCTAATATAATCATATACTTTTTACGTTCTTAAAAAAAATCTATTCATTCCCCCCCCCACCCCCTGGTGCCATCACTATGCTGAATACTTTAATTCCCACAGCAGTCTTTTTTCTCATCTTCTCATCTTTCCTACAATCTTGTCCTATTTTTTTATGATTTATCAACTGTTTTTGTAACTTATGATGAATGACTGCAACAATGCTTTTTGATCTATAATTATTTGCTGTTCATATGTATATGTGAGCTTATGCACCAGAAAACAAAGTCCTTGTGTAACACTTGGCCAATAAAGAATTCTATTCGATTACTCTCTTACATAAGCATTCTTCCACTATGTCACAGATCAAGAATAAACTTATTTTATTCCATTACAGTCACAATGGAAAGAATTAGATATATGATACAAAGAGAGAATCATAAAATTAAGAATCTCAAATTGCAAAGAATCTGAGTTCTTTCATTAACTGTCCACGCTGACAATCACTGGAATGTATAATTCATTTTATAGTTTTACACCTGCTCTAAATTGCTTTATATCTTTACATGATAACAATATTCTTACAGCAGCCAAATATAATAATATTAAAATGATACTTATAAAGATACTTTCAGCCTTTATATTTATTAAAATTTTGGGTTAATGTTTTAAAAGTCTACATTCATTAATGTCATGTTTTCCCGAGGAAATTATTTTAAAAGTCTTCAGGCTACATGACATTTACATACCTCATTTACTTCTTTTTTCTATCAGGAACATACAGTATCAAGATAGCTCAACAAGGGATAAAATCTACTTAGTTATGAAAGGGAAAGCAGAGAAAATAAAGTTAGTTATCTTGGAAAAGTTATGACTTTAAAAGCCAATATTTATGACCAAAGGCTCAGATACACCACATTTTAAAACATTGTGGAAAATGTATTTTTATTTATTGAATTCTGCCTGACTCCAAAATGATTCTCAACAGCTTACAAATTTTCTGGGGGTTGTGCTCATTATCTTATTCTAAATGTGATTTTTTTAAAAATATAATATTGGTAAAGAATTCCATTTTTTTCCAACAGTACATATCAAAAGTAAACAATGAATCTCATTTATAAATGTATTTCTACGTAGTTCAAATATTATCTAATGTGGAAATATTCTCTGTGCAGAACTTTATTTACCTGAACTTTCATTATCCAAAGTTATTCAATCAACACTAAAGCTTCAGCTTTCTCTCTGCTTGTCTTTGATTCCAGAAAAGTTATGAATATACGGTACTTTGAATCTTCAATGAGTTGCACTAAGATTTTTTTAATTGTTAAGATTCTGTCAGCTAACCAAAATTATGATAGATCTGGACAGCATAAATGTTTCATAAAACAATCAATAAATAGAAGATGCAGCTGAATTAATAGGGAGACTCATTTGTACAAACTTTTATATACTCAGTTTTCTTGCTTTTTTTCAAGTCATTTGCAATGTTGGCTACAATAAGTGCACTATGGCAACCATATTATATCGAAATGTTTCATGCCTGAAGTGGAGACATCAGAGACAGATAAAACACAACTACCAGCCAATTGTAGCCCCCACCTCATTGTGGAGGAACAGGAGGTGAGGAGCAGGAGGTGAGGGCTGTGGGCCCTAGAAAGGCTGCCGGTCCTGACGGTATCTCTAGCCAAGTGCTTAAAGACTGTGCTGATCAGTTGGCTGGAGTCTTTACCAGGATCTTCAATCGGTCTTTATCCCAGTCCATTATTCCATCTTGTTTGAAGGCTTCCACCATTGTTCCATTGCCTAAGAAGTTTCCTATCAATAATGACCAACGATTACAGACCAATGGCACTCACTCCTATCATCATGAAGTGCTTTGAGAAATTGGTCTGCCGGCACATCATTTCTGGTCTTCCGCATACATTTTGATAAACACCAGTTTGTATTCAGAAAAAATAGATCTACAGAGGACACTATAGCCATCACTCTTCACACTGCTCTGACTCATCTAGAAAAGCGGGAGGGTTATGTGAGGATGCTTTTTGTGGATTTTAGTTCTGCATTTAACACAATTCTTCCACATAGACTAGTGTGATGACCTATAGCCTTTCAAAATAACCCAAAACCCAAAACATACATTAAAGTCCGGTTATGCCTTCAACTTAACTTCACTGTTTTATTAGGCACAGTTTAAAGTCACAAAAGTAAATAATGAAGCAAAAAAAAAACCAAAACAAACCGCACTGACGAGAATTCCGAAGCAAGCCAAGATAATCATACATTCCAGGAAAATAACTGAGGAGAGTCCAAGGGAAGAGCGCCAGCAAAGATTTTTCAAAGGAAACACTAAACTTTGACTCCAGCAATTCTGACTATGCAGTTACAAACTTATATACATAGCTGCCAGCTGCAAGCCACGAGGAGGATCATGGTAACCTCCTCCTGAGTAGACCTCGCTTTTCCCTGATCCTCTCCTCCCTGCGTAACCTAGGATAGATAGGGGATGGGCCTGGATCTTCCTCTGATTGCTCAGCTGGCCTCTGCCCTTCCCAGCCTCCTCCACCACCTCTATAGCCACACTTCCACTCCCTGTTGGCTGTTCCTCCTCTTCCTCAGTCTCCACCAGGGGCATGACAACTAGTGTCTAAACTTCTGGACCTTGGGCTTTCTAATTCAATCTGCCTTTGGATTATGGATTTCCTGTCTGGCTGCTCATAGAGGTCAGATTAGGTAATCATACCTCTTCAGCCCTTATTCTTAACACTGGTACACCACAGGGTTGTATGTTGAGTCCCTTACTTTATACTCTTTATGTGCATGACTGCATTCCCACTCATGTTAATAATACTATTGCTAAATTTGCAGATGATACAAAGGTGATGGGACTTATCCACGGGGGGGGATGAGTCTGCCTGAGATGAGGTGGACCAGTTGTTTTCGTAGTGTGGAGACAACATGGTCTTCAACACCTATAAGACCAAGGAGCTTATAGTGGATTATAGAAGGAACAGATCAGACATGCAACCCTTGCTTAACAAGGGAGACCGAGTGGAGCAATGGCCAGTTTTAAGTTTCTGGGTGTTACTCTAAAAGAGGACTTGACCTGGGGTGCCCACATTGCAGCCCTGGTCAAAAGGGCCCAGCAGAGATTATACTACCTGAGGCTTCTCAGAAAACAACAATTGAATGAGAAACTGCTGGTGACCTTCTACCGCTGCACCATAGAGAGCATTTTAACATACTGCACCTCTGTATGGTTTGCCAATTGCACAGTGGCAGATAGGACAGCACTCCAAAGGGTTAATGTCATTGGCCAGAAGAGCATTGGTTGCCCTCTCCCCTCTTTGAAAGAGCTTTATAGCTCCTGCTGCCTGAAGAAAGTTCAAAACATTCTCAAAGATCCATCTCATCCTGGGAACACTTTTTTGGAACTAATACCATCTGGCAGATGGTACAGAATAATAAAAACAAGGACGAATAGGCTGAAAAACAGATTCTATTCCAGGACAGTAGCTCTTTTGAATTCTGCTGAAATGTGCAGTGCTGGTGTGGTGTCGAGGGTTTCCGGTTCAATGTGTAAAAGGTGAAGGATGTGTATTTGTGTTTATTTTCATGGTCATGATATGCACTGTTTGATTTCGTTGCAGAAGGTGCAATGACAATAAACTAAACTGATGATCTATCAGATATGTAATGTACATGATGAACTTTGGATCTAAAAGTATTGTGAATAGTTCTATCAAGCTATCATGCTCTCAATAGACTGAATGACTCCTGAACTTCACTGAAATTCCATACCTGATTTTTAAAATGGTAGCAACTAGGCAAAAAAAAAAGCTTTAAATCATTTACTTATTCAACACTATAAAGAGGGATACATAACTGGATTTTAATGAGCTACAGCATAATTCTTAAAGCACAGTAAGCTTAGTATTTAATTTAATCATCGCTCACTCTATCAAAGTGTCCTTGTGAGAGATGCTGAGAATTAAATCAATAGTAGAATCTGACAGCTGGTTCACAAAATAAGGTGCCCAACAGGTGTTCCAAAACACTTATATATAAATGTATACATACATTTCTCTTTGGAATGTCAAAATAAGATAGTTGTGAGGTTAGGCTAACCTTTTCTCAATAACACTTTACTAATCCAAATCTCATTCCTTATTGACCATTAGTTTCCCACAGCTGAACTTCACTACAGTATTGTCAGTCTCTTTTTCATAAGTGATATGACAATATTTTTGGAACTGCATGGATTTATTTTCATTCTGTGATATATAATTCTGTAACTTTGTCATAATATTAATCTTTTCGCAATGTCAGCATTCAGCAGAAATAAGGATAAGACCAATAAATTTATATTTTTATATTTATATGAAATTTTTGGGAGGGGGGGATTTCACCATAGTCAGGAAATGAGCTTCTATTCCACACAAATCCCCTTTCTTTTGCACAGCAATATTTCAATCTATCTTTCTTCAGTTGTCATGAATGCTCCCCTCTGCACAGGCTACTGTCACAATCTGTGCCAAAACATATGCAAGTTGTTATTTATGAAATTATAACTCACTTTCACAAACTTCAGACACCTAATACAGAATAACATATTTACATTAAATTGAAATGAACAATATTAACTAAACTAAAACTGAATTAAAATTTAAATCACAAATCAATCTTAAAAATGAAAATTGGTCCAGCATATAAAAATATTAAACCTTAAATGCTCTACAGAAAAACCAGATTTCTAACATTTGCTAAAATGTTAAAAATGCAGGATTTTAATTTTAAAATTAATTTTTAATTAAAAATTAATTTAAATATTCATAGTTACAAGAATTTTTTTATAAATCAGAATTTACAACCATAAATAAAAAAGAAAAGAATTCAAGCCTCATACTTATTTCCTTGGATATTCCACTCTTTCATTAAGCTATACCAGGATTATAAAATACGATTTACCCCAATCTTACTCTGACTCTCAGCAGCAAAGTGGATTAAATTATCTCCACAGCAACCCATACCAGATCCTGCTATTTCCAAAACTATAAAATCTAATACTAAACTAGATTGAGAGGACACTGTTTACCTCTAAAATTTACCATGCTTAGATTTTATACATACCATGTGATTGCCTTTTGCAAACCTTCTGACAAGTAAAGTCAATGAGAAAGCTAGATTCACTTAACAACTGTGTTACTAACTAAACAACTGCACTTCTGTAGTTGAACTGTAGCAAGAAAGGTTGTATAATGGGAAAAACTGATTTAACAAATATCTCACTTAGCAACAGAAATTTTGGGCTCAATTGTGGTTGTAAGTCGAGGACTACCTATATTTCACAATAAAATCCTTGAATAATCAAATGTCTTTGCTATATTAAAAGAAATCTTAAATCAACATTAAAAATATTGACATAAAATAACCCTTGTTTTTCATCAGCAAGTGAATCAACTACTTCAGATTCATGGAAGCCTCATTTTTTCTCAAGTAATAAAGCCAGTTCTTTTTGAAGTGTTATTATTATAATTATGATTCAAGTCAACCTTTCTCAAATATGCATTCTATCTCAAAGGAGAAAGAACCAATTCTATCCAAAACAATCCCACTGAATTAAATAGTATACTCCAAAGTAAACCAAATGTGCACAGTAAATCAGCTCTAAAATACACTATCTTAAACACATCTGCCATAAAAAATTTCCAAAAAACACTGCTACAACCATTATATTACACATTTTAGAACACGACTAATTACTTCCTGCTAATATATGGGAAGTTACAAGATCACAAATATTATCTGTAGACCATGATATAACTGGAAGACATACATACTATCCTATGTTCTATTATAGTCCACTATACTTTCATTTTAAACCAGAAAAACCTGTTTTTGTTTTTAACTTATTATATGTTGCAAAATCCTCCATTATTTGTCAGAATTCATTTTTTCCACATAGTAGATATTGATTTGCTACAAAATTTTAAAGTTTGATACATGACCATAATAAGTTTGATTTAATCTATGAAGAAAATAAATTAAAATATTACTGTATTCTGTTACTTAAGAACAAAGTACCAAGGCTGAAATATATTACCATGTAGTTATGTTTCATTTTAAACATGACATTCGAATCTTTTTTTCATTATGTCAATTAGGTTTAAAATGATGATTAAGAGTATTATCTTCTGCTTTGATGATTCTTTTTCTTATACTCTCAATAGTTGTTTTATCTGATGCATTTGTTAAATTTTCCAGTGCAGGCCATCTTAAAAACCTTTCTGGACAGAAACATATATATGTGGCAATGTATAAGAAAATATTTTAAAAGACAAATATAATTGTCCAATGAGAAACAGAATTATTACCGGAGTCTGGGAGAAACTTTCACTGGGTGAAATATTAACTTATGTATATAGATATCATTTATATGGGTGCAGTGTTGACTCTGCCTGGCAAGTCTCTGCAGTTCCTTTGGCAAGATTTCAAAAGTGGTTTTTCATTCCCACCTTTGAAGGACTGGCCCAAGATCATTCAATTGGCTTTGTAACTAAGGTGAGATTAGAATTCATGCCCACCGTCTAGCCTGATGCCTTAACCAACACTACGCCAAACTGGATCTCTTGCATAGAGCTACTAGGAATCCAAAAATGCTGAGATGTTGAACTTTCATTTCTTCATTAACTTGTGTTTCACTGAAAGCAAGATATACATCCCATTCTATACACATGGCGAACAGCTAAATTCGTATTTCAGATTATTTTTCTAATAGATAGATAGATGGATAGAGAGATAGAGATAGAGAGAGAGAGAGAAAGAGAGAGAGAGAAAGACTCCACTATATCAGGTATTTTAACTTTGCTGCTTTGACGGTGCTTAAAGTGACCTGAGTATTTATTTATGGGCTCCAATTTCCATCCACCCCACCTCCCCAAAATGGGAAACGTCATCCAAAGCTGGCCAAAGGGCACCGAGTTCAAGAACCAGATTTTAAAGCAAGGGGTCTCCAACCTTGGCCACTTTAAGCATTTCTGGGAGTTGAAGTCCGCCAGGCTTAAAAGTGGCCAAGGCTGGGGCCACCCCTGCTCGAAAGCGTGATTTCAGACTGACGGCTCGGTTGCAAGAAACCACACGCTGTAGAACTGAACCAGGCAACCAGAACGCGCTCAACGGGGCAGAGACCGGCCGCCAATGACTTCGAAATAAGCACAACGCTTATTCCCTCCGGGGAAAGAAGCCCCGTCCACGCCCTTTCCCCCCCACTTCTTCCACTTCCACGCACGCACCTCTCGCCTCTCCATCAAACCAGGCTGGCCCCGTCTTCACGCCTTCGCAAAACGCAGCCTCCCTTCCAAAGGACCATCCATGATGCCTTGCACACCGGACGAACGGAGGAGGGGGAGGATTTGGACGCAAGTGCGCGCTGCACAAGGAAAGCGCCCTGCCTGACCGAAAGCAGCCGCATCGCGCGAGCCCAGGCCACCGTTCGCGGCTCTTCCCCCCCCCCCCCCCGCCCCGCACACACACACACACACACACACACACTCGGCCTTAATGAGGGCTGAGGATGGCGAGAGTCGGGGCCGGACTCCCGGCAGCGACGCCCACTCCGCTCGGACGGAACGGAGCCCGGGCATCCTCCTCTTCGCTTCCAACGGCGTCCTCTCGTCAAGAGAAAGGCCGGGGCCGAAGCCTTCGTAAAACTTGGGAGGCGGTTTTGCCGCTCCACCTGCCGCTGCGCACGAAAGGACGGCTCCGGAGCAGCCCACGCAAAACGGCCCAGCGCCAAAGCTCGCCCCGCTTACCCCATGGTCTCTGACTGTTTACATCCAACCCCTCTGCAGTCCTTTACTACGAATCCGGAACCCGGCGCCTCCTCCCCAACCGACGCGGGCTGCAAGTAACGGCTAACTCCACCCGAGCCTGCCTCCCAAGTCGTCCTGCCAATCCCAGGGACGCTCTCGGGTTCACCGAGCAATGGTAACAGTCCACAGTCGGAAGCAGAAGGCGGGCAAAGAAACCGACCTCTTAGCCAATCGCCTCAGATGCGAACCTTGAAGCGACGCCTCCGTGGGATGTTGATGTGACGAACACAGAAAAATAAGAATTTCTCCTCAAGGCTCCGAATTCCGAGTGAGCTCAAACTTTAGAATTGAATTGAATTGCATTGGAAGGGACCTTGGAGGTCTTCTAGTCCAACCCCTGCTTAGGCAGGAAACCCTACAGACAAGTGGGTTATCCAACGTCTCTTGAAAAACTTCCAGTGTTGGAGCATTTACAACTTCTGGAGGCAAGTTGTTCCACCGATCAATTGTTCTGTCAGGAAATTTCTCCTTAGTTCTAGGTTGCTTCTCTCCTGGATTTCCTTCTTTGCCTGGCAAATAAGTTATGGAACATTCAGGGCGTATAGATGAGATGAACTTTGGACCTGGGCTGAAAGGAGGCCTAAAGAGAGAAGTGAAGGAGTCCTAGTTTCCTGAAGTGTACGGAGGAGAGGAGATTTGATGGAAATTCAATCCCAGTCCGCGATCAATATATGTCCGCTGGAACAACTCAAGCGTAGACAATGTTCTTCGCAGCATTTGTCAATCTCTCTTTCCCGAACTGAAAATGTAGAAATGAAACGAAAGTGGCAGCAAGGAGATCAGGTGTTGTGTAAAGATGCTTTTACAATCGCATGCTCAAAGGAGATAACTATAACAACTTTGGAAATTTATCATATTCAGTATATGATATTCAGTACAACTCTCACCTCGCAATTGTATGATATGGTTACTCACGTTCATTCCAATCGATCTTCTAGTTTCACATAGGGCTGCCGATCTGAGCTGCAAAAATTTGGACGACTGCAAGATGGTCCGCAAGAACCTTGCTGCCATCTTTATTTGGCACACAAATGCTGTTAGCTCTTAAATTGCTGAGCCGTAAATTCCATCTGTGTTCAAATCTGTGCACAAAGAGATGTAAATATAAGTGTGTATTAGCTATCCCATATAAATAAGCTATCCCATATAAACCTATCCCATATAGGAATACCTATAAATATTATTTTTTGCTAATATTAAATCAACAAGTCTATGTTGCAGTGATGAATAATGGCCTGCAACTTTGAAATATGCACATAGACATGAACCACACCCTTTGACTATTTTAATTCACTTGCTCAAATCAAATTGCTATTACAGTCATATATAAACTTGAGTGTGTGGCACAGTGAGTAAAAATATGAAAGGCACATCAAGAGTTTTAAAATGAAAAGCTAGAAGATATGAAAGTACATTAAAACTACATATATATATAAATCTAAAGTCCTCTAAAGGAAGTGTAGGAGCATTAGGCAGGTGTAAGAGAGGTTAAAATGTAGAAAATTACAGTGTACGCTAGAATGGCTAACTACTAATTAAGTCTAGGTTATAGCACAGGTCATCCAAGGAATTTTAAGAGCTGCTGCCTAGAACAAGGCAACATTATATGTTGTAGCAGGATTGTATCTGAAAGCAATAGGGAAGTGCTCCCTCATATTTATGCAGTAATGGTAAGATAGACCTAGTACATCTGTAATACAGGCACTGGAGCAGCATGTGCTCTTTGTTTCTGTTTGTACAGAGTCACAAGCTTAAGCCCCTGTCACACAGCACCAACGGATGCAAAGAGGATGTAAAACGGAAAGAAACACTTCCCATCTGTTGGTTAGAATGATGCTTCCGTTCTGTACTCACTGCGTCCGTTTTTCATACTCTCTATCCGTCCAGCATCCGTCTACTGAGATTTCATCCGCTCACAAAGTTTTGAGCTGCAAAAAACTTTTTGAGCGGAAAATGTATCCAACACGTCCGTTCTACATCCGCTATGCATATGGGGAACATCTGTTATACGTCCGTAGTCATCCATTACGCATCCGCTATATCCACTAGGCATCCGCTGCGCATCCGCACAACTCGCATCCGCTCCAGCAGAAAACGGACACGGAGGAAGCAAAACGGACGCAGAACGGACACGCAGCATTAGTAGCACGGACGGAGAAAGGATGAAAACGGATGCAGCTCACATACAAAGCATTAAAACAGAAAAAACGTTCACATAGGGGACGTACCTTGGATATTTAGGATGTCTGCAGGATGCCTAGAGGATGCAAAAGGACACCGAGCAGAAAACCTATATTTCCTATAAAAAGGGGGAGGAACTCACCTGGATCTCACTTTCAGTCCAGCAGCCCTGCGGTGCAGACCTCTTCAGCCTTCATCTGGCTCTTGCTCTTCCACAGCATCCAGTCATCTCCACCATAGATCGTCACACACTCCTTTTGGTAGCCACCATCGTTCTAAAACAGTGCGAAGCCATCTACAGGCTCTTTCACCTGTTCTACGCGAAGAAAAGGAGGCATCCAAGAAGTGTCTGGGTCCGAAGATGGATCGCGAGAAGAGCAGAGTATGGACTGTATAACAAGCTGATGGTGGAGCTGAGGAACAAAGACCCTCGTGCATTCCAGAACTTCATGAGGATGCCACCAGCCATGTTTGACAAAGTTGTGGAGCGGCTTGAGACCCAGGTTGACCAAGCAGAGCACCAACTTCCGGCCCAGCCTGGACCCTGGACTCAAGGTGGCACTGACTCTGCGCCACCTGGCCTCAGGGACCACACACAGGAGCATGCAGTATGGCTGGAGGGTGCCACACAACACCATCACATTGTGGTCAGAGAAGTGTTGCAGGCTATCATCGAAGAATACCTGGAGGAGCTCCTCCAGTGCCCCTCCATTGAAGAAGGCTGGAAGAAAGTTGCAGAGCAGTGGTATCAGAAGTGGAACTTCCCCCACACCGTTGCAGCCATAGATGGGAACCACGTGGCCTGCAAAGCTCCACCCAACTCAGGGTCCACTTATCACAACTACAAGGGCTTCTTCAGCATCATGCTCTTCGCCATGATCGATGCTGACAACAAGTTCATGTACATCGATGCTTCAGACAATGACTCATCTTCAGATGCCCAGGTATACAACGCCAGTCACCTCAAGGAGGGGCTGGAACGCAACCTCATCATGGGCTTCCCAGTTCCAGACCCCCTGCCCAACGACACACAAGATGTGCCCTACTTCATCGTGGGGGATGACGCCTTCTCCCTCAGAACCTACCTCATGAAGCCCTACACTTCCAGATGCCTCACCCGTGAAGAGAGGATCTTCAACTACAAGCTATCCAGGGCAAGGTGGGTGGTGGAGAACGCCTTTGGCATCCTGGCCAACAGGTTCCAGGTATTTCTCACCACCATGCAGCATCGCCCACAGACCGTGAGGAGGATCATGGAAGCTTGCTGCATCCTGCACAATCTCATGCGCACCCGCTACCCAGTGTTGCAGAACAGGATTGTGGACCTCCAAAAAGACAATGGGGACATGGAGCCTGGTGAATGGAAGCAAGGGCAAAACCTGATAGATACTGTGGATGTGCAAGGCCCCAACAGAGCTTCACGTGAAGGGAAGAAGCAGTGCAACCTCCTGAAACACTGGTGCAATTCCCCAGCTGGAGCAGTGGAGTGGCAAGACAGGATGGTAGATGCTTAATGGATGCTTCCTTCAGCCTGTCTCATCATACTGATGAGATTGTGCCATGTATGTTGAGTGGCCCTACAATGAACAGGGCATTTAATCAAGAGTTTTGTTTATGTTGAAATGTGTGGATCAGTGATTAAATTGTTGATAATAAAGGGCCATAGGTGTGGCATCTGGAAGGGTGGACCATACAGTCCCACTATGCTTGCACTCGAGGTTTATCTATCCCACAGCTATTACCCATCCAACAGATATCCCTGTCCATCCCACAGGTATCTCTGCCCATCCCACAGCTTTTACCCATCCAACAGGTATCCCTGCCCATCCCACAGCTATTACCCAT
>BLBF01000039.1:559381-588629 GCA_015471245.1 Laticauda colubrina
AGCGCCAGCAGAGTAAGCACTAGCAGAAGCACCAGCACCAGGAGCAGTGCCAGCAGAATAAGCACCAGCACCAGGAGCAGCGCCAGCAGAAGCTCCAGCACCAGAAGAGTCAGCCCGAGCAGCAGAAGCCCCAGCAGAAGCAGAGTCAGGGCCAGGGGGTGGGATGGTGGCCCTGTCCTTCCTGCCAGGGCTGGCAGCAGATGGCACAGGCTTCCTCTTCTTCCCCATGGTTGTTGGCTGGCTGGCTGGCTGGCTGGCTGGAGCTGTGTCTGGCAGCAGGTCTTTCCTCTGAATGGTGACCTGCTTGCGAGCTGCATCCCTTTATATCCACGGGGCTGACGCAATGCATCCTCCCCGCATGCGCAGTGAACGCTTGCATCCGCTAGGCATCCGCTAGTCTTCCGCTCTGCATCCGCTAGGCATCCTCTAGACTTCCGCTCTGCATCCGCTTCATCTGCTCGGTATCCGCTCGGCATCTGTTCCTTCCACTGTGCCTCCGCTTCGCTGTGCTCCCCCGGAAGCCCTGCGAATGTGCCATCCGCTCTCATCCGCTTCCATCCGCTAGGCTTCCGTGGAGCATCTGCTTTACATCCTGGCTACGTCCTCCCCCCGTCTGTTCTTTTCCGTTGTTGTCCGCTCTGCTTATGCAAATTCGGGGCACTTTTGAGAGCGGATAACAACGGATGGAACATTTTCTCATCCACTGTGTCCTTTTTACATACGTTTTGCATCCGTCGGCCAATGTGACAGGCCCTTTATTTTCTCTCTGGGTAAGCAATCTTCCTTGTACTAAACTTCAAGGACAGCTGAGGAGAGGGAATAACATGAGATAAAAGGCCCTCCGTTGTTTGGGAACTTGACGTTTAAGTATGCCATAGGAAAAGCAAAGTATCTGTTGGATTTTCTGGCAATAGAGATTGGGATCCTGGCTAAATCCACTTTGCATTCTGGGTCTGCTTACATAAGAGCTTTGCCCTCACTGTACCCCATGTTGAACAGAAGTCTTGGAGAGAAACCCAAGGATTTGATTTTATTTGCCACTGTCTGTTTTCATGTGGGTTGAAATTTATTACTCATAATTAATGGGACAAAGTGAAGGGAGGGGACAAGGCCAAGAGCTGAGTTGGTCACCTATACTGTAGCCTTCACATACATTTACTCATCTCATACACATGTGGACGCACAGGTACACGGAGGGACATGACTCTGATATTTGGTTATCTTAGGGAACAACAGTAAAGATTTAAATATACCTTCCTTGCACTCTGAAATTTGGTAGGAGGAGGAGGTGTGCAATGTATAAAGGATAAATTGTAAATGGGGTTGTCTCTCCTGCGGCTTCTCCCCATTTAAAATTCTTCCCAATCAGGTCTTCAAATTGCTCTGTAAGAGACTACTAAGAGTGTGCTGGTCTTGTGGAAAATTATGTGCCAGTGATTCCCCTTGCTGGGTATCTTCCAGTAGCAACATCTGGGATACAGGGATTTGACAAAGAGAGTGATGGCAGCACCAGTTGAGACATTGATTTAGAATAGATCCACCCAGTAGGGATGCATATTGCAATTTAGGTTGGCTCACACCTGGTTAAGATGTGAACCTGAATAAGCCCACAATGATGTGGAGCACATTAAATGGCTGAGCAGGCAGTCTTTGACTTACAACAGTTCATTTAGTGATGATTCATTGAAGTTAAAACTACACTGAAAAAAGTGACTTATGATTGTTTTTCACCAAGATCAGGTGATCAAAATTCAGGCACTTGGCAACTGTCTCATATTTATGACAGTTGCAGTATCTGTGATCCCTTTTTTGACACTTTCTGATAAGCAAAGTCAATGGGGAAGCCAGATTCACTTAACAACTGTATTACAAAATTTAACAACTACACTGCAATGATTCACTTAACAACTTTGGCAAAAAAGGTCATATAATGGGGCATAACTCATTTAAAATTCAGCAAAAGAAATATTTGGCCCTATTGAGGTCATAAATCAAGGACTACCTGTACATCTCTTGAACAGCTGTGCTCTCCTGGTGAGTATATTGTGTGCCTTTAATTGTTTAATTGTGTTTAATATTTGTGGCGTTTGTTTTGTCAGCTTCATTTTTTTTTGGGGGGGGGTACTGTTCATGTTTTAATTTTAAGCTATGGGAAGCCCCCCTCCCAGAAGAATGAAATATTTTGGGAAATATTTAAAAAAGCAGAATATATAAAGGAGAAATGGAGAAACATGTTTTTAGAAGCAAGAAGCAGCCCCCAAGCCTTTCTTAATAGTCCACAGCAGATGCCAATACTTAAGAGAGAAAGAGTTTATTGAAAGAATAAGAAAAGTATCTAGATATCTCTATCATAAGCAAAGCAAATATTGCAGGCAGAAATCCATTCAAGAAACTCTCTGTAGCAAAGTCTGAACAAAGGCAGAATGGTAGGATTCGAAGCAGCCCCTAACCCAAGATTCAACACAGGACCATTAGCCACGATAGGAATTCCCCAACCCCTTTCAGAACACAAGCCCCATCATTGCACCATCTCAGAGCAGTCCAAACTTCAAAGTCACAGAAACCTTGGAACTGATAAACAATAAACCGGAGATTGACCAGACTAGTTCATACAAGCACCTAGGATTTGCATTTACTCTTTTGCCTCTCGAGCCATATATGACCCCTACATGACCCATAGGAATCTGACAACAGCTAATAGAATACATGTTCTTGCACAGGAACAGGAAGCTCAAATATAAAGCCCAAAGAAGGTATAAAAAAAAACCAATCTCAACTCCATTTTGTCAGCTGCACCAGAATCATAAGTGCTGGTGGTTCTGTTCACCATAAAACCATCTTTCCAATCCATGTTTCCAGTGTCTTTCTCCCAGCTTGGAACTGAACCAGATGGATATTTCTTTCAACAAAGCTAACCAGAATCATGAATGTGAGATGGGCAGCTACCGGTATGTAAGTTGATGAAATAAAATAAATAAGCCCACTTTTGTTCTACTGTTCTGGAACACTACAACTTTTGTTTTTAATGCTCTTTTCCCTCTCTGTTCCAAATTCTTTCTCACTATTAGTGCAATGTCTTTATTTTATCCATTGATTTCCTAATACTTTTCAGTGCTTTCCCTAACAGTTCTTCTTGTCTTTTCATAGCAATCTAGGATCATGGATTTCCTCTAAAGTTAGAGAGAGGACGGCCAAAATACATTTGACATCTCTATGTAATGTATTTATAGAAAGGAACTTTGGCTTTGGCTAAGTAAACACATCTTCCGGATATAACTCTGTCAGTTTATAATGATCATAAGTGGGCAATAGGGAAATTGCTAAGAAGCTTTGTTCTGGCAGAACTGAATTGAAGGGAAGCACATTCTGGCCTCTACCACTGGCCAGGAAACAAAGGACCTCTGAAAAATTGCATCTGCAACCTTCCAGGAAAGAATAATGGCAAGGGAAATGACCCGTTCATTACTTTGGGAGGAAGCTGCTGGAATCTTGCTTCTCCCATCATCCTTTTTGAAAGAAAACTTGACAACAACTGCTAATTCTTTTGAGATTACAAAACAATTACCTTACGCTAACCATTAGATTAAGGAACCAGTAGATTTAAGAACCATTTTCATACAAATGGAAAAAGTAGCTAGGTTTATGATAAATTGTGCATTGCAATTCATGGCTTATTCAGCTGCCTGTGTTTCTTTTTACTGAAAATTATCAGATAAATCTTGAACATTGATGCATATTCACTCTCCTTGGCACCCATTTGTTAGAAATGTTTATATTGTTTTTTATTATTAACAAAACAATGATAGTTATATATGTATTAGAAGTATATACACTGCTCAAAAAAATAAAGGGAACTCAAAAATAAGACATCCCAGATCTGAATGAAATATTCTTATTAAATACGTTGTTCATTACATAGTTGAATGTGCTGACGACAAAATCACACAAGAATTATCAATGGAAATCAAATTTAGCAACCCATGGAGGTCTGGATTTGGAGTTACACTCAAAATTAAAGTGGAAAAAAACACAACAGGCTGATCCAACTTTGATGTAATGTCCTGAAAACAAGTCAAAATGAGGCTCAGTAGTGTGTATGGCCTCCATGTGCCTGTATGACCTCCCTACAACGCCTGGGTGTGAGGTGGTGGATGGTCTCCTGAGGGATCTCCTCCCACACCTGGACTAAAGCATCCCCCAACTCCTGGACAGTCCAACTCCTGGACAGTCTGTGATGCAACGTGGCATTGGGAGACATGATGTCCCAGATGTGCTCAATTGGATTCAGGTCTGGGGAACGGGCGGGCCAGTCCATAGCATCAATGCCTTCATCTTGCAGGAACTGCTGACACACTACAGCCACATGAGGTCTAGCATTGCATTAGGAGGAACCCAGGGCCAACCGTACCAGCATATGGTCTCACAAGGGGTCTGAGGATCTCATCTCGGTACCTCATGGCAGTCAGGCTACCTCTGGTGAGCACATGGAGGGCTGTGCAGCCCACTAAAGAAATGCCACCTCACACCATTACTGATCCACTGCCAAACTGGTCATGCTGGAGGATGTTGCAGGCAGCAGAACATTCTCCATGGCGCCTACAGACCCTGTCATGTCCGTCATATGTGCTCAGTGTGAACCTGCTTTCATCTGTGAAGAGCACATGGCGCCAGTGGAGAATTTGCCAATCTTGGTGTTCTCTGGCAAATGCCAAACGTCCTGCACGCTGTTGGGCTGTAAGCACAACCCCCACCTGTGGATGTCGGGCCCTCATACCACCCTCATGGAGTCTGTTTCTGACCGTTTGAGCAGCCACATGCACATTTGTGACCCGCTGGAGGTCATTTTGCAGGGCTCTGGCAGTGCTCCTCCTGTCCCTCCTTGCACCAAGGCAGAGGTAGCGGTCCTGACGCTGGGTTGCTGCCCTTCTACGGCCTACTCCACGTCTCCTGATGTACTGGCCTGTCTCCTGGTGGCGCCTCCATGCTCTGGACACTATGTTGACAGACACAGCAAACCTTCTTGCCACAGCTCACATTGATGTGCCATCCTGGATGAGCTGCACTACCTGAGCCACTTGTGTGGGTTGTAGACTCCATCTCATACTACCACTAGAGTGAAAGTACCGCCAGCATTCAAAAGTGACCAAACCACCAGCCAGAAAGCATAGGAACTGAGAAGTGGTCTGTGGTCACCACCTGCAGAACCACTCCTTTATTGGGGGTGTCTTGCTAACTGCCTCTGCTTTCCATCTGTTGTCTATTCCATTTTCACAACAGCATGTGAAATTGATTGTCAATCAGTGTTGCTACCTAAGTGGACAGTTTGATTTCACAGAAGTGTGATTGACTTGGGGTTACATTGTGTTGTTTAAGTGTTCCCTTTATTTTTTTGAGCAGTGTATTTATAATTAATTGCATATTTTTTTTGCATAATATTTGCAACCGCTAAATACATATAGAATTGTAATTTTACTGTTAAAATGATTTATCATACTTTTTTCCCTGTCATATTTCTTTCACTTCTTCCATTTATTATTTTGATAAAATTATTTATCTACACATCCATCCAATTGGGATTCTAATCATTCATACAATTTGATATCAATTTTGCACACATACAAACAGCTGGAGAAATGGCTGATTGGGCTCCCTGATTCTCCGAAAGATCTCTAGATCCTTCAGTCACACCCTTCTCTGCCTCTCTAAGCTTATTCAACATGTTGCCATCATTCACTTTAGTCAAAACTTCCTGCCTTGCCTGCTTGCCTGCTTCTTTCTTTCTTTCCTTCTTTCTTTCTTTCTTTTCTTCCTTCTTCCCTCCCTCCCTCTCTCTTTCCCTCTCCCTCCCTCCCTTCTTTCCTCCTTTCTTTTTTTGTAGTAAAGGTAATTAGCAAACTCTTCATCAGAGTGAGAGTGCTAGTGAAAGTATTTTATAGTATTATGTAAGTCCACATTAAAGAACTGCTTCGAGGCTAGAAGACAATAGGAGAAAGAAAAACAAAATGGAGAATAGAAAAATTAATTGAAGATATTTCTCTCAGCCACCTGCTCTCCAATTAGACACGCTCAAACTGAACAAGAGTAGAAGAAAATAAAACTCAGGATAAGAAAGTAAAACAAAGAACATTTCCCCAAATTGTAGATGATGAAAAATCTTGAACATCATGAAGCTGGACTGCTCATTACATTGCTATATAGTTCTAAGATCTCTGCTTTCCAGATCCCTGGGAATTGGTTATGAACCAGTTTGATGGAAGAAAAACAAAGGCAAAATGGAATGTTTATGTCTTCTTATTAAGGTTCACCTGAAAGGGGGAACTTTTCTGCTTCCAACCTTAAAGGCTCTGATAGTCCCATCTCCTTTCTATGTGGACAAGTTTAGATTTGATTGGCAATTCAGATTCACATTTTCCTTTACTCTTGCATATCTGAACATTTTGGCATGATTTTTTTCACTATCCATTACAGGTTCTAATAAATATATAAAAGAAGGTATGCATGTATTTCAAATGTGATAGTTTCAGTGTGTGTTTTATTATTTCAATGCCTTCGCTAACAGATTTGATTGAACTTGACAGTAGGAGATTTAGAAAATCATCCTTTCAATAGTCAGTCCATAATTGAATCTGTAAGTCATAACTTTTTCATGACTAACCAGGTAAGCTTCAAGTATGGAAATACAACAAAAAGTATTATGTTTTACCATTCTTAATTCAGTTCTGCCATTGCCTGGCAGACAAATAATTATTAATAAATTATTTTGAGCAAAACTAAAGCTAGCCCTGTAATAAATGAAATTTCTAAAATTAGTTGAGTGGGCTTTTGAGAATTCCCTCCCACCTTCCCATTTTTTCTTTTTGATATTTGTGCATTAATGAAGGAAATGTGATAACTACTGGTCCAAGGAATCCCAGAATATTTTAACTATGTGCTCTTTCTGCCAAAATAATTGAAGGGAATCCAGAAACTAAAAGCTCGTGGCAATAAAGCCTGGTGTTAAAATGCATTTTCCCTTTTTTCTATAGTTACAATTCGATTTCATTGAAATGTTCAGGTTTGCAAAAAAAAATAGACTGCAAAGAGCAAAGTTTGGTCAATGAAAAATTTGATATATAAAAAGCATAAGCTGAATGATAAACACTTCCATTCACTACAATGTCCATAATGTAGTCATATCATAGGACATTTTACCAGGAGTGACTTCATCTTCTAATGTCATTGAATTGTAGATGGTTGGTGTAACAATTATGAGAACAGGTTTTACATGACCTTAATAGTTGTTGAGCATCACTAGAAATTGCTATAAGTCACCAGTGGGAAAATGACTATAGTCTAGAAATCCAGTCAATTTCCTACAAAGAATTCTGTGATATATCTTGAGCAGTGTATTTTAAATCATAGGAGGCTAATTAATCATAGATAAAATCTAGAAATTAACTGTTCCAAGCTTGATATATGTAGTGTAATAAAAGTTATCTGATAAAATAACTAAAAAAAGGAAATATATTTCTATATATAACTTTTTACTCTCTTGAGAGGAAAGCTGGAGGGGGAAAGAAATCAATACAAAATAATAGGTTTTAGGATGATGTTCTTCAGTGTACATTGTACCCTGAAGATCCAGTGTGGATATCTAGGGAATTGTCATCACTTGGTCATAACAATATCTTAAATAAGAGCGATGTGTAACTGCAAACAAAACAAAGGCAAGCCCTGCTCTCACACTAAAGCTAGCAATTCTGGTTTAAAACAACTAATCATAGTAGATATATGCAAAAAGGTACAGTAAACTATCTCCACCTAATGGACATTTTAGTTTTGCAGCACTGATCTAATAGCTCAATTAGCACAAATCTCCAATGGGAAGAATGCTTGAAAAAAAGTTTTACAGTTTAAAGTTAGGATCCTTTATGTAATCTATTCCCTCTATAAAACCTATCCAGAACAGACTTTTTTATTGAATAAGCTACTTGTTCAGTGATAGAAACATTTACCTTGGCATTGGAATTTTAATACTGGAACTGAAAAAAATTAATAGGGTTCTTTAACATTGTTACTTGAATTCCATTATTGTTTCTGACAGCAGAGTATATTTATATGAAGTTCCATAATATGATTTTTACTATATTATGGCATTTGTTGGTTTTTAAAAAACATTTGTTTGTGTTTTAAAAACCATAATTGTTGTGATTTATTAAGTAAACCATAGTTAAATAAACTCTGACAGCACAAAATGTTATCAATATCAAAATAACAAAATCAATCTGTCTATTCTATAGATAGATGTTCCTCAAAGGAAACATGTGAATACAGTTTGAAGCTGTATATTTATTCAATATTTACAAATATTGGTTTTTATAATCTATATTAGAACTGGCATCTATTATTTGTTATTGCCTGTGTTCATGTACTGTATCACAATAAGTTCGATATGTTTACCTATTGTTTGCTGAATTAGCCATAACTGGCTGGATTCATATGTCAATGCGTCGTATATGACACAAAACTAAAGACAACATAAGATGGATCACTAAATGCACAAAATCATCTTAAAATTATGATACTACTAAATGTTATAACTATCAAGTGATATCTTTTTGACTATCCAAAATAAATTATGTCCATTACGCTGGTTTATATTTGTCAGGTATTTTGTGTAAACACCTTGAAAATCAATTATTCTTCAGTAATAGAAAGTTTCGTGACTGTTATTTATTCAGGAGAACCTATGAAAGTTTTGTTTTATCATTTTACACATTTAATTCAGTCCACTTTGTCACTTTCTGACTTAATAAATCATTTACTATTTACAAATGGAATTTTTAATCAAAGGGCCTAACAATTTGTAATAACTAATAGCTGCTCTATGAGGCATATATTTTTACCTACTTGACAAAGAAAACATTGAATTTGCATGAGTACAGGATTTGTTATTTATTGAATTTATATGTTGCGAAATCCTTCAAGATTCCTGATACCTTACACAATGAAAATGACTTTTCAAACTGAGAAATAGGATGGTACCGATGAAGGAGATATTTGTAGCTCATGGTTGAAATGAGGGATCCTTAGTACTCTCTGAGCTTGCTTGTTTTCTTGCAAACATTTCATTACCCTAACTAGGTAACATCATCAATGCTAGTAGGGAGTGCTGTTTGCAGTCAGTTTATATTCTGATGTTTTTCCTGTCTGTGTGGGTGTGGGTAGTCTTAGGAATTCTTTGTTTGACTGTATACTAATGGCTCTTTAAAGTTTCTTGATTGGGGTATTGCTCATTTGATTCTGTTGAATTTACATTTTATTGACAAAGACATAAAGGGACACTAACATAGATCTATTTCAAGCTATTTAGTTCTCATCAGTTAGCCATACCCTTCTGGGATTGAAACCTAGGGTACTTGTATATAAGGTAGATGTATTAATTCTAAGCCATGGGCTCTCCTCACTTTGTAAATTATACCAGGGGAAAGATTAAGTGGGTGGTTTTTTAATTTATCAGGGCAACCTGGTCTTCCCAATTATGACCCAATTAGACCAAGTGCCCTGATAAATAAATAAAATAAATAAATACAACACTTAATCTTTCCCCTGGTATAGCCGACAAAGTAAGGAAACCTGTGGCTTAGAGATTAATACATCTACCTAATATATAAGTAGCCTGGATTCTAATCCTAGAAGGGTATTATAAATTCTAATCCCAGAAGGCTAGCTGATGAGAACTAAATAGCTTGAAGTAGATCTATATTAGTCTCCTTTTATTTATTTGTTGGTAAAACATAAATTCAAAACAAAAATAATTTGTTGTGAAAGTGATGGTCTGTGAAGGCTCCTGGATTGGGGCTGAAAGGCGAAAGTGAAATATGTGCTCTGTCCCATAATTGGTTAGACCAGGTTGCCCTGATAAATTAAAAAAAATGCTTACTTGATTGTTGGTTTGAAGTTGACCTTGGAGTTAATCATGCAATTATGCTGATCGGAGTGCTGATTACTGGTGGAGAGATGCTTATCTCTTTCAATCAACCAGCCCAAAAGAGAAAATGAAACATCTGTAAGAAAACAAGCAAACTCAGAGAGCACCAAGGACCCTTCAAATAGGATGTTGGTTTCCAAAGTATTTCTAAATTCATAACAATGTACATTCCTCTTTTATTCAGACCCATAGTGGCACAGTGATTAGAATGCAGTATTGCAGGCTAATTCTGCTGACTGCCAGCTGCCAGCAGTTTGGCAGCTCGATTCCCACTTGCTCAAGTTTAACTCAGCTTTACATCCTTCCAAGGTTGGTAAAATGAGGACCCAGATTATTGTGGGCAATAAGCTGACTCTGTAAATCATTTAGAGAGGTCTGTAAAGCACTATGAAGCAGTATATGTCTAAGTAATATTGCTATAATACAGTTGACCACCTCCCCACTATATTAGTAGACATTTAGAAAGAAGATCAAAGAATGGAAATGGAATATTAAAACAAGTGCACCTAGTTTGTAAGATTCTGTATCTTAAAGCTCCCTTTCTCTTTCAAAATGTTTATAAGTTCAATGACAGTCTAGCTTTCTTGGTGTAAAATTAAAATCAACATGGTAATGCCAAACAATAACAAAAATATAAAAAACATAAATAATAAACCATAATTGTTAATATGCCAACAAATCCTTTCCAAAGGCTTTTTTGAAAATATTATTTTTTACCAGTTTATAAAAGATTATTGCTGGAGGGATCAGTATCACTTCTAGTAAGAGGTTGCATACAGTATTAGTGTTAAGTCAGTTATCAGCAATGTTTTTCTTTCAAGAACCACTCAGGGAGTGTTGTGTGCCACCCTATCAAATCCATGTGATGAATTTAGGTCATCTGAACCAAGTTCTATATTATAATTCATCCACCATAATTTCACTAAGGTGGATCTCAATCTTCACTCAACAAACTAAATCATAAGGATCACAGATGAAAGAACAATATTTTATCAACATAATTTATGAACTATAAGACTTTTATACTTGGGAAAAATAATATGAATTTTTTTCTTAAAATTTTATATTAAGCTTAGAGTTACAATTGAAAGAATCCCATAGCCAGAAAATCACTCTGTATGACTCAGGTTACTTTCTCTCAACTCAATAAACCTCATAGCACTGTTGCTACAGAGATAATGAAAGGCAATCTGCATATAAACTACAATGATTCCTGGTGAAAAAGCAGGCCCAAAATCTAACCAACTAATACTAATTTTCTTTATTTTAGTTACAATTCAGATTCTAACATGACCCCAAGATAAAATAGGAGAGAAAAAGGATACCGAAAGAAGGCAATGACAAACCATTTCCATATTTTTGCAAAAATGAAAAAGTATGAATATATCAAGTAAATTATAGTAATTGAGCCCAAGATTAATGAAAACCTTTATTAAATATATATAAATTTTTAAAACCTAACTTTGAATATATTAAAAAGATTGATAATTAGTTTTTAAATAAATATAAATCCAGATGAACAGTTAAATCAATGTGTGGACTAAGGCTGGAATCAGCTAGTCAATGTTCTATTTATAAAATGGAATACAAAATTGTCCCCCAACAGATGCCAGTCAGGAAATACTAATGATGGTAATGTTAATCATCATCATTACTATCATCATCATTATCATTAAAGAAAAAAGCCAGCAAAGAAATTTGGGTAGGAGGTTGCTGCTTATAATCATAATATGCCTGTTTCAAAACTGGGATTATAGATAAAAGTTCATACAGAGATGCAGTACTTCAAGTCATTATTTTCGTCTGGGTGTATTTCATATTCAGGTGGCATATTTTGATTCACTTGGGTATTTTTACATTCTTCTGGAGCTATATTATGTATCTTGTGAAACTTAATATTAGGTTCCAGTAATAGATTAGCAGCCCCAAAAGAATTAAAAACAGGAGTCAAATATAACATACAATGTAAGGATTGTAACAGCCACTATGTAGGCAGAAAAGTAGCAACCATGAACACCAATTAGCACTCAGAAGACATAATGAAAACTCTTTAATTTCACAACATATGGACAGACTTAACATAGTTTCAATCTGGAAATTGTGAACATCCTAAACAAAACCAAGTCAAAAAAATACTCGAGAGTTCCTGGAAGTCTGCACTCAGATATATCATCAACAAGCACATTTAAATAAACAACATCTACATAGGCACCATATAAACATGACTCACAGAACAACTCAAAGCATGTATTTCAGTAGAGAGAAATTCCCTGAAGATGGCCTCCACCATGAGTCTGAAAGCTCGGAAGTGTAAATCTCTGGTTCTGGTGACTGATTCAAATTCAATCTCACATCATTATCCTGGGACACGTATATTTGCCTTTATTCGTAACATCTATATACTATCCAAAAGAGCCATTCAAAAAGCCAAAAAGGAAACAAAATGACCAAAATACTTCCTCACCAGAAATCAATGTATGAGTAGAAAGTAACATAAAGATTAATGATAGACAAACAATTAAGGAACTACTAACTCAGACCAACAAACTAACAATAAATGACTGCCTAATCAGGAACCACTCTGCAACACTGAAAAGGCAAGCCACTAGTATATAAAATGAGATCAAATTGCATTTTCCTCTAACATTATTTTGGTAATGAAATATCTGCAAGAAAACAACCAAGGTCAAAGAGCACCAAGGATGCCACATTTGTTTACTTGCACAGTATACTAGACCTTACTATACTAAATCATGGTTTACCGAATTAACTCAGCTGGGCTTTCATGAATCATGACCTAACCACTAATCAATATTAACCAAGCACGTTATACGAACCCCAATCTTTTTACTTCTATGCAAAAAAGAAAGTTCTGGTAATTTTTCTTAAAATTCTTTCCCCTATTGGAGCATTGGATAGTAATTCACACTGGTGTCTGTAGTGGGCAGATCAGTAAAAAGCAAAAGTGACTTCATACACATAAAAAGAGACGGGGCTTGGGAAATATTTCATGAAACAAATTTTTAAGATTTGCAAAAGAAGCTGGGTAACATTTAATCAATGTTATGTCCTCGATCTAGAAGTCCTTAAGCAAATCTCAAATATCAAATTTTGTCTGTCAAATGTTTTACCCTATCAAACAATTTTCCCTACCTATTATGTTATTCCCTGCTTTGTGATGTATTTTGAATCTTAAGAATAACTTGTAAAACTGAATTCCATAATATGAAAGTACTATGTAGAAGTTCTGACACTGTTTCCTCTAAAAGTGATTTCTGAATTGTACTTTTTAATGTCACTGAAGGGATAAATTATTAAATATTGGAAAAAATAACCATATTAACTGTTAATTTGAATGAAATATACATTACAATTTAATCTTGTCCAAGCTCCACATATTTTTAGTCTGCACTCACAATGGACACATTACTCATTTGGTAGGAGTGATTATTTATTTTTTTTATTAATTTGATTTGTCAATCACTTACAAAATAATAGGTATAAGTATATACATAGCTATGAATACATGAAATGGATACATATAAGAAAAATAAAGGAAACAGTAGGACAGGGACGATAGGCACGTTGGTGCGCTTATGCATGCCCCCTACAGACTTCTTAGGAAAGGGGTGAGGTCAATAGTAGAAAGTCTAAGGTTAAAGTTTTTGGGGTTTGGGGAAGAAACCACAGAGTCAGATCAAGCTGAAAAATATTTTGTGCTCTAGGCAGGACCATATTTCAGGGGTCAACCATTTCAAAGTGGCATGTGGAACCTTCTGGTTAATGTTCTGCATCCTTTTAATGGGCATCATAAGCACCCACATAAAAAAGAGGGAATTTGATCATCCAGCCATATTGACATTGCTGAGTTCCACTGAAGATGCCCTGGTCCTAGGCTTCTGGTCATATCTCTAATTCTAGCTACCTAGCTCATACTTGCAAAACTCCTCCTGGTCTTAAAAGATGCTTTTCTTCCAAAACTGGACAGATGCCACCTGATAATGAATTTATATAAATCTATTGAAATAAGGGCCTTCTGATTATACAGACTTTCACATGTCAATATAATCATCCATTTCATTTTATTTACAGTTTCTTATTTAGTATTTTTGAAGTGCAAAACTTGGCAACCTCTAATGCAATTTCTTGGAATGTAAACAAAATTATAAATAAACATACAACCGGAACAAATTCTATAAAGCTGTATTGAAGGTTGCTTTCTTTATCTGGCAACAATTACTGTTATACAGTTTAGTACAAGTGTATGTGTGATCCTGTTTTGAAGCCAGATGTTTCCCATGAACTTTGTCAAAAACAAGTCTTTTGTATGATCATAAAGCAAAGAGATCGTGTAAAAGGCATGGATTTGTAAATCTGGGACAAAAGGAGAAAACTTGTAATAATAAACTAAGTTCATTTATGAATTATATGGTCATGCCAAAGTCTGAACTGTTAAGTAACTTAACTTCTATATGAAATACTCCTGGTTAAATCTAGTTGTGCAAAGAAAAAGAAATCTTCAAACAGGACAAAGACAATTCAAAACTCATTTGACAGATTCCTTTTTCAAGAGTTGCTCAATCTATATACTACCAAAACTCTTCTCTCTGCTTGTCTCTTTGTAAACTTTAATTGGGCAAACAGTGCATGAAAAGGCAACAATTTTGAATCCAGGTTCTTCAAATGAGCTAACTTAAAGAATGCACTAAAAATCCAGGACCCATTATGTTTTGTTCGGAAAACACACGAGGTAGACCGGGTTCCAACAACAAATACTTTTATTGTTAACAGTTAGTAACGGAACGCCGGCTGAAGCCGGGGCCAGCCCTTTTATACAGGCTGGCTTGCCTGCTTGCAGCCAATGGCAGCTATTTAGATTTGCCGCCTTTTTGGTATCTCTTTGGATTGGTTCCTAGTGAACCAATCCACTTGTCTTTTCCTTAACCAATCAGAATGGTAGATTTGGAGTCATCCACTTTACATACAGAACACATTAGACTTATTTCAAACCTAGCAAGAGTGAAATTTTCAAAAGATTTTCAGATCAGTCAAAAGATTTTCAGATCACTACCATGCATTCAAGGTCAGCCATACTCACATGATCATGAATTCCAATATTCCCTGCCACTTCCTTCCACAGCCAATAGGAAGTCAGAGCTTGCTCTTGCTCCCACTGCTTTGGCCAAATGCAATTCTGTTTTCCCATTTAGGTAAGAAAATATATTTGAAGCAATGGCCCAACAAGACATGGGTAATAGATCTCAAATACTCTGCCCCCGTTCAAGATTAATCTCCTGATAATTTATACTGTAGTCCATGAGTGTCAAACTCATGGCGTCACAGTGGTGTCACATAACATACCGGGACTTCTTTCCTATTCGTTAACCAGTCATAGGCATGGCTAGCATGTGATGCATCTGGCCCATGGGCCAGAAATTAGACAGCCCTTCTGTAGTTGATCCAGTTGAAAGATTCCTGGTATTCTACCAAGGATGTCTGTATTCAACCCAGCTCTAGAAAAACAGGAGGAAATGTGCTTTATATTTTACTGCCCAAAGCCTACATACTCAGAACTTAAGAGACCCTGAGTCAAGGCCAAACTGCCTCAGTCAGCTTTTTGTGTAAAGTATTCCTTTGGAATATTCTCATTGCCTCTGCTCTCTTATGTTTATTTCATTTCATTTATTTTTGTTTATTTTTATCCCACCTTTATTATTTTTACAAATAACTCAAGGCTGTGAATATGTCCAACACACTTCCCTCCTTCCTCACAACAACCCTGTAAGGTGGATTGAGCTATGAGATAGTGTCATCCAGCTGGGTTTCATAGCTAAATTGAACTCACAGTTTCCTGTTTTCTAGCCTGGTGCTTTAACCACTAGACCAAATGGGCTACTAGACCAACTATGGGTACAGACCATTATTAGGGGTTCATTAAGCTTTTGGGGGTTCCACAGTTTTGTTCTACAAAGTTTTGTTCTGCAATATATTTATTCAAATGTTCATATTTCTCCAGTTTGTATTGATATATGCCTCTTTTGCATGCACAATGTTCTTTTGGCTACAAATGGATGCTGTGACACGATGGCTGGTATGGAAAAGAATAGTGTTCCAAAGTTAGAAAGTTTCCATATGAGCACTCTAAGCATTCTCCCCTGAGAGTTTAAAGGATATTATTTAGATGTAATGGATTTGTGGTTGGTTTGCTTCCTTTAAAAAATGCATAACATTTCATTTTATTCTATGGTATCAGTTTTTATCCAAAGTTTACCATTTTATATATTGGCTCCACTAGTGTCTGCAAAAATATAGAATGCTGGCAATTGATATCAATTATTAAACTTTGTTCTAGAGCAATTTCTCATGTCTTTATTTTTTACATTCCTAAATCTCCCAAAATCAACAACACAAACTTATCCCCAGTGTTTATATATAAATTACATTCTTTGATCACTGGACATTCCCATAGAAATTTTCTAGGATTTGTAAATAATTCTGGCTTGACCTTATGGGTGTGTGGGTATTGGTGGGGAGAAATTGTTCTTCTGACAGACATTTAATTTGAATAAAAGCTTCTAGGATTTCTACAGCAAGTAATAAGATTGCTCAGCCTAAAAAATTGCTGTGACCATTTATCCCATTTGGTTTAGGAAAAGAAACAGAAATATTTTATTTTTCTGTTCTCTTAAAATACAAGTTATTTTCTATAATTGCTTCCTCAAGTATAGTTTGTTTATTTATTTCTGATATTTCTATCCTGTTATACTCTAAAAGGCACTGTGCAGCATTCAGCAGAAACAAATATTAAAAAGAATAGAAAAAGAAGAAAAATATAAAACACAATAATGTCATCCAACAGAAGCAGACTAAATTTGCATCCTTCAAATGCTATCCACTAGAATCAGGGATGTACCTCTTAGAAAAAGCTCATCAGGCACTCGAGATCACGTTTTTCTACAGAGATGTGCCATCTTTGAGAAACTCCTATTACAAAACTCTTATAGATGGAATATCTCATGGCATGATTTGTAGAATTGTGTATTTCAAGAATGTATACATTCATTTAAATCAGTTGCTGCATTTTGCATTTCCAGATTTAAACAGATTATTTACCTGTGTTACCTACTAGAATCATAGAGCTGGACTTAATCTAACAAATTTATCTACTCTGAGAACCATTCTCTCAAAATACAGATTATCAATTCTGAAAGGTTTATTTTTTGTATAGCTTTGTTCCATTTTACAGACATAAAAAGGTGGTAAAGACTTGATGAAGGGTTACCTTTTGTTATAATGAATTTTATTCAGTCTTAATCCATAGCTATAACTTTTAAAGGTTTCAAGCAAAATATTAGCTGTTAGGTTCATTTCTTATGCTAATAAGTCTCCATAGCATGCAACCCAAACCTTCACATTGATGGTTTTTTTTTTTAATTTATTTAATCTGCTATAGGGAGTAACATAGTGCATGTATTAGAAGTTATGATCTCCCAGAATTCACAATTTTATTTTTTGCCCTCATATTTCTTCCAAAGAGGAGGGGAGAAGAGGGGGAAACAAAGAACAGATAATATCAGTGAGCCTGTGGCTAAGTGCTAAATTAACATTATGTCCATTTAACCAAATGGATTTCAATGAGTCAATTTATTCTTCAGTCTTCAATGTTTGGCATAATAATCTAGATGTTATTAGACTTATTATAAAGTTATTATACTTTGTTCATCACCTCAGAATTTATGAACAAGAAATAATATTGTTGCTTGAGTATTCATGGAATTATATATGTTTGATGACTCAAAGGATACAAAAATCACAAAGCAAGTTGTGGTCTTAAATACAAAGAGTAGAAAGATGATCTAGCTCTTTATATGGAACCCCATACAAAGTACAAGCAAGAATTAACTGGTCAGTAAGATATTTACCAGGAAATGCAGACAAAAATCTCTAAACAATTGTATACTATACCTACTGTAAATCAACTATATTAGGACTATTTGATGGAGAATGTCAGGTTCAATCTGGAGCATTTCCAAGCAAGAAATGCAGCCTAAAGTACTGAAGGACTGTGATCAAGTCTTAACAAAAAAGCCAATGGCCTTGACTCACACATTATGTTATTAAACACTGTTATGGAAGCTTTGTTGCTATCTTTGTTGAGCTCTATTTATGGCTTATTCCAAAAGTCCATCTTGAATTATAGTGGGTGAAATCCAGTGCTCTGAGAGCACTAGATTACAGAAATCTATTGGATAGCCAGATGCCCCACGATGCTGAAGTCCTTTTATGTTACTGAATATGTCGTGTGGCAGGACCTGATTCTAAGCAAAGCTTTTAAATGGTGCTTTGTTTTAAGCAATCTTGGCATTTGTCTTGTTGTGGTTTCTTGGCACAATTTCATATTAATGACCCTTTTTTTCTTCCAATTATTTAGCAAGAGAATCAGAGCTGCCACATTACAAGCCTCCTTCTAAAATTTCCTCTGGAGTTGCCTCATATAAACTACATCATAATAATTAGCTTTAAAGGTTTTTCAGAAGTTCATGACTAAGAAAACAGTATGCCATTTTACTGCACTTGAATGGACCTTAGCTTTTAGGAACCAGTTTTTACTTCCTCCCCTTTTGTGCATTTAGCAAACCATGTCTACTTAGCAAGCTATTTTCATCAGCCCTTCTTTGTAACAATAATAAAAAGGTGCCTGTTTGTGGGTGTCTTTTTCTCCCTGGAAGTGCTGTAATTATATGAGAGCTAGAAAAGAGAAAGGGAAACCAAGGTGAGCACTCCTGTCATTAAAAACATGACCGAGATGGCACTCTTATTTGACTAGAGTCCCCTGGAGGCATTGTCATTTGCAATTAATACTTTCAATCTCCATGTACTGGAACCAATGTCACAACACTTTTTCTCTTACAAAAAGGCTTGATATAAAAGAAATATGTTTAGTAGCATGGGAGGCTGAAAATAGATTTGGTAAAAGACTTATGTAGTGGCTTTTGTGAGGCGAAAAAAAAAGAAAAAGAAGTCCCCAGCCTGACTCTGTGAAGTCCAGCCTCTCAGAAGAATACTGATAGGACTTCTCTTCTTCCTGAACAATTTTAACTCTTGCACTTTGCTCTGTGAATTTGCATGGTGAAATCTGGTTAGAACTGAGTCATAGTAGATTACTTTTGATATACATTTTCATGTTTCCTTCTATCTTGCAAGATTGCACGTTACTATTTTACATGCCAAAACACAGCCAGTTCTGTTTGCATGTGTGTTTCATAAAATTAGTTTAGTTTTAGCTTGGCATAATTTCTTCCCAGAAGGATCTCCATTGCAAAAATAATGAAGAAGGATGAGGCCTAATAGGTCCATTTAACAGAACAAATCATATCTTGTTTACTTTCTTTTTTGAATTGCTTTCTTTTGTTGGATTGCATTTGCATCTGTTTTCCAGACTCAAAATGTTTGCCACAGATGAAGAGTATGTAGTGTAGACATCTCAATGTTCTCTCCTCGCATATCCTATTCCCTGGCATAAAATCCCATAAAGGATTTTGTTTTAAATTGAGCACATATTTCTGAGCAGTATATATATCCCTTTTTCCTGTTTTTTCTAACAGTGGCATTGTGAAATATTTGTTGTCCTAATGAATTATGTATTATTTATATGAACTTTTTAGTTTACAACATTGGCTGCACACATTTTATAAACAAAATAATCTATATACTACTAAAAATCTCTTTGTTATGTTATTGTTATGACTTTAGCTTGATGAAATGAATTTTTCATTTCAATTTTTGAACTAAGACGCATCAAATGGCAAAATTTATGGAATGTGTCCAAAATCAGAACCCATGACTTCCAAGAAATGAAATTTGTGGAAGTTATGACTGCTTCAGTGCTACTGGTTGCCGCTGCTATGCTGCTGCTACAGACACATGATCAAATTTCAAGGTTCCATGAGAATTTCCCAGCCAGCCTCACATTCCCTTGCTCCCTTCCCTATCTAGCAACAGTCACTTGGACTACTGGAAGGGGAAAGGAATGAATGGAGAGAAGAACAGAGATGAATGAACCCCTATGCACCCTTCCCAACCCATGCCATACATCCACATACTTTCCTGATCTGTGCCTTCTCCAACTGGTGCTGTTTCTCTGGCCCAGATAGCACCTTTGATACACCCACACATACCCAACCTGATCTGTGCCACCCCAATGTGCATCTTCAATCTGACCCATGTGACCAACCTGCACACATCCTTTCCATCCCATGTCCTTTCCCCACACTATCCCTGATCTGCACAGCAATCCTTGCTCACTCCCAAGAAATCCCATGCACCCTCCCCATCACATCAGAGAACCAGATAGAAAAACATAAGAATCGGTTATTAGTTTAGGCCATAACCTGTGTCCTTACAAAAACATTTCAAGAAATAAATTGTTTAATTTGTGCAAATTGTCTATTGAGTATGCTGACAGTGATACTTTTTTGAAAACATTGGATTAGAATCAAATGATGTATCCAGCAGTGTTTTTCTATCTCCGGCACCTTTTGCCAGAGACATCATCTTTAAACTGAAATCATTTTCATGTTGGTTTTGTTCATCTGCTTCTTACAGCTGAAACTCAAAAAATTAGAATATTGTGCAAAAGTTCATTTATTTCAATAATGCAACTTAAAAGGTGATACTAATACATGAGATAGACTCATTACATGCAAAGCAAGATAGTTCAAGCCCTGATTTGTCATAATTGAGATGATTATGGCTTACAGCTCATAAAAACCCCAAATCCACAATCTCAGAAAATTAGAATATTGTGAAAAGGTTCAATATTCCAGGCTCAAAGTGTCCCACTCTAATCAGCTAATTAAACCATAACACCTGCAAAGGGTTTCTGAGCCTTTAAATGGTCTCTCAGTCTGGTTCAGTAGGAATCACAATCATGGGAAGGACTGCTGACCTGACAGTTGTGCAGAAAACCATCACTGACCCCCTCCATAAGGAGGGAAAGCCTCAAACGGTAATTGCAAAAGAAGCTGGATGCTCCCAAAGTGCTGTATCAAAGCACATTAATAGAAAGTTATGTGGAAGGGAAAAGTGTGGAAGAAAAAGGTGCACAAGCAGCAGGGATGACTGCACCCTGGAGAGGATTGTCAGGAAAAGGCCATTGAAAAGTGTTGGGGACTTTCACAAGGAGTGGACTGAGGCTGGAGTCAGTGCATCAAGAGCCACCACACAAAAACAGATCCTGGACATGGGCTTCAAATTCCGTATTCCTCTTGTCAAGCCACTCCTGAACAACAAACAACATCAGAAGCATCTTCTGGGCTAAAGAAAAACAGACCTGGTCTGTTGGTCAGTGGTCCAAAGTCCTCTTTTCTGATGAGAGCAACTTTTGCATCTTGGAAACCAAGGACCCAGAGTCTGGAGGAAGAATGGAGAGGCACACACTGCAAGATACTTGAAGTCCAGTGTGAAGTTTCCACAGTCTCTGTTGATTTGGAGAGCCATGTCATCTGCTGGTGTTGGCCCACTGTGCTTCATTAAGCCCAGGGTCAACGTAGCCATCATCTACCAGGAGATTTTGGAGCATTTCATGCTTCCTTCCACAGACAAGCTTTATGGGGATGCTGAGTTCATTTTCCAGCAGGACTTGGCACCTGCCCACACTGCCAAAAGCACCAAATCCTGGTTCAATGACCGTGGGATTACTGTGCTTGATTGGCCAGCAAACTCTCCCGACCTGAACCCCATAGAGAATCTATGGGGCATTGCCAAGAGAAAGATGAGAGACGTGAGACTGAACAATGCAGAAGAGCTGAAGGTCACTATTGAAGCATCCTGGTCTTCCATAACACCTCAGCAGTGCCACAGGCTGATAGCTTCCATACCACGCCTCATTGAGGCAGTAATTGCTACAAAAGAGGCCCAAACCAAGTACTGAGTACATATACATGCTTATACTTTTCAGAGGTCCGATATTGTTCTACGTACAATCCTTGTTTTATTGATTGCATGTAATATTCTAATTTTCTGAGACTGTGGATTTGGGATTTTCATGAGCTATAAGCCATCATCATCATAATTATGACAAATCACGGCTTGAACTATCTTAATTTGTATGTAATGAATCTATCTCATATATTAGTTTCACTTTTTAAGTTGCATTACTGAAATAAATTAACTTTTGCATGATATTCTAATTTTTCAAATTTGGCGAAATTGCAGAAGGGTCTTGTCTTATGAAAAAACATGCAGCATTTAATAGCTATCTTTTGCCTTCTTTGAGTATTTTTTGTTTGTTTGCTTATATTTCAGTTCACTTGATTTATATTTATATTTTCTCTCTTGCTCAGACATTACGAGCAAGAAAGAAAAATGCTACAGTTCTTCAACTGTTTCTGAAGTCAGTGCCCATCATACTATGTTTCCTGTTTCTCTCCAATCACCATATGTACAAGAAGAAACCATGGCATTTCATGAGAAAGTTGAATGAGTTCATGAGAGAACATGTCACACTGGAAAGCCTAAATCTATAACAAGTCTCTCAAACTACAATTAATTGAAGATGCATGTTCTCTTTAGAGAAAGAAGCTGGCCTAGTCACTGCAACAAATTCTATTTTCTCACATGGATGACTCTGGTTCAGTATCATGCTGCCAAATTCTCTTTATCAGAATTTTACTCCTGCCCTGCTTAAAATTTACCATTAAGGACTGCTGTGTCCCTTAATGCTGTGGTATCTTTACTTGATTATTGTGGTATCTTTACTTGACTATTCCCTAGGCAGCATCTCTTTGCCTGTCTCCCAAGGTCTTCTCCACATTTCATTACAATACCATAGTCATTTATATTCACCTGCTATCTTTGGTGCTTAAGCATTTATGTATTTATATCCAATAATTGTATGATAGGAAACATTTAAAATGTAAGATTTCACTTTTGAAATGAAGCCTATTTTTGTATTCAATACTTGATTTGTAGCTCCCTGTGTTTCACTCAATAAACCAGAACCAGTGATATACAATGCATTATTTATCTTAATTATGGCCAGCTCTTGCTTGATTTATTAATTTGCTTTATGGCAGCCAGCATTCTGCAAACAGTCTAGAGATAGAAATATTTAAATATTATTCACCCTCAGAAGAAACCTTGTACATTAAAATCAACTGCATAATAATATTCATTTGTAATTACCTTTGTTAATTTATCATCGGCATTGTAGCTCTGCTATTCTGAATCTCTCATTAACTTAATGTCTGACTTACCAATTATGCTGTGATTAAGTTTTCTGTAAGTTTATTTGGGCTTAGCTGTTTGCAATGGGGAAAATCATTTCTAATTATGTATTGTGCCAGTTCCACATTTGCCCATCATGATTTTGAATTACATTTGTCACTTTAAACCTGGTTTTTAGAAGGATTTATATCATAAGTAAAATTAATATTCCAGATGGAAGGTTGTGTAGTTATTTCAGTTAATGAATTTCAAATTGACATTAAAAGGTAGGAAGCTGTATACATGTTTCACCAGAGATTTTTGCGCAGGGGAGGGAGGAGAGCAGAAATGCTACTGTTCCTTCCTATACTCATTTGGGCTGCCTGAGATCTATCATTTGCCTGATAAATTATTTCAGCAGAAAATACTGGCAATGAATATGAGTGCAACTGTGTTAATTTAGAAAGGGAGAAGAGACTTCATGAAAAACAGTTTGTTTTCTATAGAATGTCATTTTTTAATCCAGTTTCATCCAGCTATCACATGTCTTGATTCAGAGAATAGATTCCGACAGAGATATAAATCTCAACAGAAAGTATATAGAAGCATATGAAAAATTGCTACGTAGCAATTGAGCAATTGAATCTTCTAGGCTCCATTATTTACTCCAACTTCAATTTGTCCTATTCAGGAAATTCTTTGTAGCAGTCTCTCTGAACAATAAACAAATCAATTCCTGTGAAAACATACCAACTGATATTTTCTAAATTTTCTTTGTGGATAATATTTATCAGTTCAGTAACACAGAATGGGCTCTAAACAGCTGTTTTTGTTTCATGGAATGGAATGTTTAGTCAAATATGAGAAAGTTTATGACAGACCCTTACTTTGATAAAAAGGACACTTTCAAAATCCAGATAACCACTTTGTAAGTTAACTTCACAGAAATCTGTGCAAAATCTAACTGCAATGTTGGGAAAGAGATGAAGGAGATGCTGTTTCATTGTTTACTGAACATGCTGATTTTTCAAATTGCCCATTCCTCTAAATGATTGTGGTGATAATAATGATTATGTTCTGTCAAATTGGTATTGACTTATTGAGAATTTTTCTCCAGGACAGTCTGCCCCAACATGATCCTTCATATCTTCTTGTGATACACTCATATAACTGAGTCCATCCAGGTTGTTGCTGGTTGTCTCTTTTCATTTTTATTCCACTTTTGCCAAATTTAGTTTTCTCCAGAAAGTTAAGTGTGTGCTTCATGTATCCAAATTATATTAATAATGGTGTCTCAAATAAGAACTCTGTTAATTTGGTCTAAGTTCCATTTGCTTGCTTTATTGGCTACCTAGATATTCTTAGGAGTCTTCTTCAACGCCAGAGTTCAAAAGCGTTAATACTTTTTCTATTCTGCTTCTTTAGAGTTCAACTTTACCTCTTAGAACATCCATTGCCTACACAATTCTAATCTTTGTAACTATACACACATAACATGATCTTTTCCAAACATTCTATCAAGTGCTAGTCTGTGGCATGTTTCTGGACTGATGGTTTTGTTACCATTGATAGTAAAAGGCAGACACTTCAATATATTAATTGTAAGTTCTAAGGCTGGTTACTATTTTTTGGCACCATCAGATTGGTTTTTTTATATTTAATCTTAGTGCCATTTTTCTGTGAGCTCATCAATTGTTATTACTAGAGTTTCCAGATCATTTGCATTTTCAGCTATTCGAGTATGTAATCAGTACAGCTCAAATTATTAATATTTCTTCCTCAAATTTCAAAGTCCCCTTTTTACATTCTCTTTCCTCCACCCCCCTTCCTTGATCCTGACCCTCTCACTCTCCTCTTCAGCCTGCTCCTCACTCTCTCATCATCACCCCCATGCTAAATCTAACCCAAGCTCTTGTCACTCATCCCTCTGAAAGGGGTTTACAAAAGGAGGGAAACTTCCCAAGAGTCCAGGAGCTCCATTGAAGGGCAGCTTATCTCTAGGAAGGAATCTTCCCTCTGATAACTGACGTAACCAACCCTCTAGCCTGCAAGAATAAAGGCCTCCCTTCTCCTCCTGTCAGAGGGCACCTGCTCCCCCACCTTTGTGATCTACACCTGTGCCACACAAAGGTCTCTAGGAAGCTATCAAGCTGATCACTAAAGCTAAAAAAATTGTCATTTTTTTGCAAGGTAGCCATAGCACTTTAGATATGGATCATCTCTTGCTTTAGATCAAGGATGTCAAACTCAAGGTCCCATGGGCCACACCCACTCGGCTGTGACCATCCTAGCCATGCTCCTCCCCCTCTCCGGCCCCCAGAGGACAACCACAATGCTGATCCATACCTCAATGAAATTGAGTTTGACACCCCTGATCTATAATGTCTCTTGTTTCTTGACCTTTTCTAAAATCAGTTTGAATTTTTTTAAGATTTCCCTATCCATGTAAGGCTCAACTCTCGATGATTGGAGTTGGATGAATGGATGATTATTGGATAATTCTAAGCATTATTTTGTTAGCATAGAAATTAAATGTTAAGTGTTCTTTCTTTGGTATTGTCCACAGGTGTGTATACTGACTCTTCCAATCCGTTTGTCACTATATGGTTCTCCACATTGCTGGCATAGTTTGGTTACAACCTTAAGATGATTTATTAATTGTGTGTCCCTTTTAGCCATTAAAACATCAACTGGTATCAATTAGAGATCCTGTATAATATCTTTGTAAATAATATTCTTGTATCTTGTAAATTTTAAATCCATATCCAAAACAGCCTGATTCTCAGTTTTATCCTTCTTTTGTTTTGATGTAATCAGTTTGATTTCTGGGAAGTATTAGTGTTGAGTTCACGGAAAGAGAGACTTTCAGCTCTTTTATTAGTTGCTAGGTTCTGTCTGACTGCAGAGCTGCGGCAGCCTGTTTTATAGAGGTTGCTCACAGCTTGTGGCCAATGATGGCTCGTTGAAATCTCCCATCACTCAGGCGGGCCAATCATATGACGACAATTGTCAACCAATCACCGTCGTTTAAAACACCAATCAGATTGAAGTATTTGTGGACCAATGGGAACAGGGTATTACGAGTATGCTAACATGTAACAATTAGAATCTAAACTTGGGTAATATTCATATTAAAAGTCATAATTCAATCTAATTGATATTATTTGATCACTGACTACTTTGAACTTTTTCAGGTTCACGCTTATATAACAATTTCATGCTACTACTTTGTCTTTGAGGTTTTGAATTTTCTTTTTCTTTATATCTCAAAGATGCTTTTTCAAAAAACAACTGGACTGTTTTTTCCTTGAGGAAGAAGAACAAAATATTTTATTTCTTATCCAAGAAACTTCATCAATTGTGATGGTGGGGGGAGAGTGGAATGGAAAAATAGATACTGACAGTTTAGACTGTCTCAACTGTCATTACCTATCATTCCATCCTCCCAGCCAGGGATGGATTTCAAAAATTTTAGCAAAGGATTCTCTGTCTGGTTGCTGAGTGGCCATGGCCATGGTGGGCATGGCCTAGTTAGGCTCCTGCACCATGGCCAGGAGGGGGGGCATTTTTGCCTGCCCTGGGCTTTGGAGGCTTTGCTTCAGCTTCAGGAGGGCAAAAGTGTCCTCCCCAAGCTCCGGAGGCCCTCTGGAAGCCAGAAACAGGCCTTCCTAAACTTCCAGGAGGCCTGTTTTTCACCCTCCCCAAGTCTCTGCATGAGCCCTGCATTTACCTACATCCAAAACGGGCCATGTAGGGACTCCTGGGAGGGGAGGGGTGGAGTGGGCGGGACCAGCCAGGAGTGGGATTTGGGGATACTCTGAACTGCACAGAATCTTAGCTAGGGGCTCTCCTGAACCCTTGCAAATTCCCAGCAGCCCAACTCTGCTCCCAGCCATCACAACTGATGAAGTTCTTGGATGAGAAACAAAACTTTTTGTTCTTTGTCCTCAAAGAAATAACAGTCCTGTTCCCTTTTAAAAAGCACCATTGAGACAACTATGATCTAGACGTCTGAGAATCTCCAACTTTTTCTTCATAGCAACATCAGCAAGTATAGATTCCTTTAATTTAAACATTATTAATACAGTGAAAGATTCTCAGCAGCATGTTGATTTTTCATAATCCTGCACTATATAGTCAATTATTTTACCATGTTGTTATCATGATAAAACTCAGGAGTAGTTAAACATTGCCTTCTCCATGCAGCATAAACAATTTCCTGTTATCACTAAAGTGACCATCTGCTTCTAGCATCTTCTTATTTTGTTGCTACCCAGTATAGGCATCTACTTGCTTTAGCTGGGATAATGTTTCCTTCTTGGCTAATATATACTGTAGATATTTGTTTGTGTACCAGTTGTGACTTTTCCTGGATCATGATTCCCTGCACTCCGTTACTCAAGCCCTGGTCATCTCTCATCTGGACTACTGCCATGTGCAGGACTGGGACTGTAACAGGACTACTTTTGAAATCCATTTGAAAGCTTCAACTAGTGCAAAGTGCAGCTCTTCTACTATCCAGAGTAGTCTTTGGGGTCCCTAGGATGACCCATATTACATTTCTGCTCTGCAAACTTCACTGGCTACTGGTCCCAAGTGCAATTCAATGTGTTGATTATGACCTTTAAAACCCTTAATTGTATGGGATATATATATATATATATATATATATATATATATATATATATATATATATTTGTTTTTTTAGGCTTTCGCGGGTACTTACATGTGTGCTGTTTAGCTTCCTTTGGGTATTATCCCACGTCATTGTAGTTCTGTTAAAGTTGTAGCAACGTTTCAGCAGAATCTCATCTGCCATCATCAGGCTTCTGTATGGATGTGTGTCTCACAGCTTTTGGTTTCAAATTCGAGGCTGGTCCATTTTGATTGGCTAGGAGCTTGGGTCTGTGTTCATTGGACTTGGAGTTTGATTGATTGGTGTTTCTGGATTCTTCTGTCTGTTTTGTGGCTTTGATTGGCTGGCAACACTCTGTTCTTGTGTTGGAGACTTTCAGTGCAGCTTGGCTTCGTGTGAAAGGATGGCTGTTATTCATCAGCAAGCTAGGTTTCACCTGGGTGCCTGGTGGGGGGTGTTTGAGTTGGAGGCATCAGAGGGAGTCTGTCTGTGCTCAGGTGTTTCTCTGTTTTGTATTGTGGAGATCTTTCTATTTGAGAGTGCAGGTTTCCAAATGATTGACAGTCTGCTTGAATCATCTCTTCTATTCATGCTTTCAGGTCTTTTTTCAATCTCTATGATTCTGTGATTGGGGTTTTCTATAGTGGCTAGAGTTTTAGTGCATTGAAGTTGATGTTGTGACCTGTGGTTTTCATGTGTTGGACTAGTGAGGAGGTGTGTTCCAGCTTTTTTACTGCATTTTTGTGTTCATCTAGGCGGGTACTTATTCTTCTATTGGTCTGTCCAATGGATGTGGCCGGGCATGATGTACAGGGAATTTCGTATATGCCTTGGTTTTCCAGGTCAATTTTATCTTTGGGGTTTCTCAGGATGGCTGCTATTTTTTTGTCTGTTTTGAAGGCAGTCTTGATGTGATGCCTGTGTAGTATCTTACTGATTTTATCTGCAGTACCTCTTATGTAGGCAAGACAGCTGTTCCATAGGTCTGTTGGTTTTCTAGGTCTTTGTTATGTCTTGGTGTGTTTTTGTGGATCAAGTTGGTGATTTTGTTTTTGTGGAAGCCGTTGGCTGTCAATACTTCAGTCAGGGTGCATAGTTCAGTCTTTATATGTGTCTTGTCTGCCAGGCGTTTGGTTCTGGTAATTAGTGTTTTCGCTACGGAATTTATCTGTGCTGGGTGGTGGTGGGATTGGGCGTTGAGGTAGCGGTTGGTGTGTGTTTTCTTTTGGTATATGGTGTGTCCCAGTGTGCCATCTGTTCTTTTGTAGATTAGTACATCTAGGAATGGTAGTTGTTTGTTCATTTCCGTTTCCATGGTGAACTTGATTTTGGGGTGTGTGTTGTTTAGGTGTGTTAGGAAATTGTTTAGGTTTTCTTTTCCATGGGGCTAAATCACAAATGTGTCATCGATGTATCTTAGCCATAGTTTGGGTTTG